>JAOANR010000007.1:11130279-11314668 GCA_030278955.1 Hygrophila difformis
AAATGCTAGTACTACAAATTTATCCAACTGTTTGTGTGAGTTGTCAAAAATTTTATTTAACATAGATCTCTCTCAATTATTTTGAATATAAATGGAAAAAAAAAATCAATATGAAAACGAAAATCGATTTTTTTATTTATACCTGCAGGGAGGGGACGGGCATTAGGATCGCTTGTCCATGTAATATCTGTCTTTTGGGATAATATAAAATATTTAGAGGTTTATTTTAAAGCACATACGAAAGATGGGCATCTTTTAATTTTGGTGATATGAGTTGTGAAAGAAAAGACGCCTAATATGGCAAAATAAATGTGTTTGTATTTCAAAATACAAAATAATATTACTACAACTGTTTAACATATCATAGTGCTTTCTTTACTAGCAGCTGAATTTTTAAATGTCCCATAGTATCGCCACTATTGAATACTTTGGCTTGTTATGTCCGTTCTGGATGTGACTCACCTATTATAATAATAATAATAATAATAATAATAATAATAATAATAATAATAATAATAATAATAATAAGTCTCACACAGTCACACTTTTGATATGTAAGTTAGTTTTAGCGATCGAATTTAGGGATCTCGTTAAGAAGCAATATTTTTTTTAAAAAAAATCTTGTAATATTGTATTTATTCTTCTTGTTTTTTTTTTTTTAAAAAAAATCTTTATTTTCTTGGATAATTATCACGTATCGGTTGTGATGTGACCCTCTCATTATTATATGATTCAAAGCAACTACACTTATTATCAATTAATTTTAGATGCGGACAATAATTGTTTCAAGAGTATATAAAAAATGTTTGAATTAGGTTGAAATGAATTTGATGTAATAAGTGTATGATCATTAATACAGAAAAAAAAAAAAATGCGCGTATAGGACACGTACGCATGCATGATGCGTTATTGCAGGAGGCGATCCCAACTTATAACTGTATGTTGGTCGTGCATGTTGTTGCACAGTTAGATTTGTTTAATAGCTAAGTTGCTGCTGTATTTGGATTTAAAATAGAAATCTATGAAAATTTTGAAATAGGTGATGACGAATGGAATTTATAAAAGTATAGAGCACAGAGTGATTGCAAATTCAAAAGAAGAACGAATATCACTGGCATATTTCTACAATCCAAAGTGTGACCTGCTGATTCAACCAATTAAAGAAGTGGTGGCATCATCAAACAGGCCCAGCATTATACCCGCCCATGACATTTGATGAATACCGTTTGTATATTAGGACTAAGGGTCTCAAAGGAAAATCACAATTATTACGACAAACATCCAATTAAATTCCCCATCCAAATGATGATTATAATATATATATGTCCTTTTTTTTTTTTCCTTTTCAATCTTCGTTTCATTTCCTATATTAATAGTAGTACTTTGTTGTCTTCTTCCCACATTAGATGTGATGGATACCTATCCAGTGAACGTATATGAGATGTATAATTATTGTGTAAATACTTGTGAATATGAATCAAACCACGTTCTAGTATTTTAGTTTTGTTTTTAATGACTGTGTATATATGTTTTCCGTTTTAGCCTATCCAGTGAAAACATATATATGTTTTCCGTTTTAGCCTTTTATATTTCATTAGTGTGTGTGTGTGAGTGTCTATGTATAAATTTATGGTCCTGTTTGGGAATTAGCTGTTGGCTGTTAACTGATTCTGTGAGTAATAATTAGTTTAAATTAGTTGTTTGACAATTTCGAGACTAACTTTTTGCTTAGAATAAGCTAAAATCTAAAATGCTGCTCTTTGCAGCGGTTTCAAAAAGAGAACACTGTTTTAAGTTATTTTGTCTTTTTAAACAAGCTATTTTATTTCATATTGTGAGACAAATTAGCTGATTGAATTTAACTGTTTTGCCAAACAGTACCTTAATAAATACATAGGGCCTGTTTGGGAATTAGTTGTTAGCTGTTAACTGATTCTGTGAGTAACAATGAGTTAAAATTAGCTGTTTGACAATTTCTAGACTAACTTTCTGCCTAGAATAAGCTAAAATCCAAAATGCTGCTATTTGCAGCGGTTTCAAAAAGAGCTGATTGAATACTGTTTTAAATTATTTTTGTCTTTTTAAATAAACTAATTTTCTTGAATTGTCTCACAAAAAGCTAATTCTGAATTAGTTGTTTCGCCAAACAAGGCCATAGTACAATACTTTTTTTCATCTAAAGGATATACCAATTTGAGGAATGCTGGTACTAGCTCTTTATAATAGTATAATTAATACTAATCCTTATGCTTAAAAGATTAATTAATTAAAGCGATGAAAGATGGGGGTATTAATCTAGTCTTCCAAGACTTCATCCCGTTCACCGAACTGTATCCAAAAAAACATAAATAAATAAATGCCCTGAAATGGATCCTTTTAAGATCCATTATTAATCGTACTTTACTATTATGGTGATCGAGTAATGGGAAAGTACTGTACTCCTATTTGCTCATTTAGGAGTGAGGACAATGTCTGTTCCTCCTCGGCTTTTTTTTTTTTTTTTTTTTTAACTAAATTTGTCAAGATTCTATTACAGGTGTACTCTATTGTATTGTCAATTTGGCAATTTGCCATGTGCATTAATTACCTTCAATACATTAATTGAGGCAATTTGCCATGTGCTCGTGGATTCAAAATAGTAAAATTAGAGGGTGTCACTGTCTAGATATAAAAATCAAACAAATACTATATTTGGATGGAATTTGGCTAAGGAAATAAGAAAAAAAAAAAAAAAAGAAAAAGAAAAAGAGTAAGACTTGGGTGCAATTGGTTGCACGTGCAGCTGTGGCAAGATGGTCTTTTTTTTGTGATGGCCACCGGATGGATGATGTTCGCCTTCAGTTTTGTGATGGTCGGTACGGGAGAAGTAAGTGTTCTGTTATTCACTTAATCGGGCATTACAATTATGATCGCGTACATCACCAAATACATACTAAAAGACATCACTAAAGTGCAATCAAACATTAACTAAATGACAGATACAGGCTGGTGCGTTTAATTTTGGATAATTTTGACGTGATATGACTACAGTGGATTACAACCTATAAAAAATTGATATAGCCCATCTCCACCGCGCATGCAGTTCAAGATGGGATATGCACCCTAGCTATATTGAAGAAAAAGCAAAGAAAAAGTAGAATTTGATCTCTGTAGATTATGTCAACTCCATCCATAGAGTTTCCAATATAGTCCAACTTCGACCCATACATTGCCATCATCTTGCAATTCTTTAAGCCTAATTTTGATGGTTTGGGCTTGACCCAATATAATTTTAAAAGTTCCAGTTAGCACTCTAATTCAACAGTCCAATGTGAGTGGCAGCCTATTGAAACCAATGGCCCATTTAATTTGTTTATTTTTCTAGTATTTTATTTCTTTCTTTTTATGCATATTGAAATTATGTTCTTATTGCCTTTTAAATAAAAGGAAAACGTAACTATTTTAGCACCAAAATTTGATTTATTTATTGTATTTAATAGGAATATTTTTTTCCTGTGTAAACTAAGGGACTGTCCAGGACTTTTAGGGGGGGTGTTTTTTTTTTTTTTTTTTTTTCGTCTCTACAATGTAGATTTAAATTTGAACCTTACTTAAACAATTAGAATGGCTAAAGTTCTCTCGATGAGTGCTCCCCTCTCCCCCTCCCCCTCTGCCGGTGTTCCACCATATGTTACTAGGGCTTCGTTCTTCTTCTCAGGCGGGGACAAACCGTCGTTTCGGGACATGGTGCTCAAAGGAAAGACCAGGCCTTCTGCTGCTGTGCTGGAGAAAGCTGATGTGGAGAAGTATGCAACACTCGACTTCATCGTTGGGGATCGTCTCAAACCGAGAATCACTCTCGACACCAAGCTAAAAGAAAGGCTATACAAGCCATGGGAGATGCTATTATAGTATCTGTATTGGGCAAGAAAGTTGGGTATATAGCCCTCAAGGAAAGACTGAAAAGAATATGGAAACTGAATGGAGCATTTGAAATGATCGATGTGAACAGGGGCCTTTTCATCGTCAAGTTTGAAGGAAGTTCGGACAGGGAAAGAGTGCTTAATGATGGGCCTAGGATGGTGTTTGATAGTTATTTGACTATAACACCATGGAAGCCAAACTTCTCGGCATCGGAGGTTACACCATGCAAAACCATAGTATGGGCTAGGTTGCCGGATTTGCTGGTGGAGTTATACGAGGAGAACCTGTTAAACAAGCTAGCTTCGGCACTTGGTGTCCCTGTCAAGGTGGATGATATGTGCAAAAAAGTCCATAGAGGAAAGTACGCCAGGGTTAGCGTGGAAATCGATCTCCGGCAGCCGGTAGTAACGAGTATACTCATTAGGGTTGTTTGGCAAAAGGTTCAATATGAAGGCCTACACCTACTGTGTTCCTCTTGTCAAAGGTATGGGCATGGTGACCATGCTTGTCCGAAGAAGATGAAGGAGGCGACAGAGGCAGTGCCTGTTGAAAATTCTGGGCACCAGGAAAAGGAGAAAACTGGGGAGTTTCACACAAACGGGAATAAGGCCAAAATGGCAGAGGATGCATCAGAAAGTGACAAGGCTGCTGAATTCCTTAAAGACACAGAGGGGCAAAAGGTGGAAAAGGTTGACTTTAGCTCCTACACTAAAGGGGAAACTGTGGTAGAGGGGGCTATGGAATGTGAAGTGGATGTGTGCATTAAAAAGGAAGAAAAAAGGCAGGAGGCATCCGGTGAACAAACCTTAGGAAGCCAAGTAAATAGAGAAGAAATTCCCACTCAGCCTGAGTGTGGAGATTGGATAAAGGTGGGGAAAAAAAAAAAAAGAAAGTCCAATGGATCTAATCGAACCAAGGGACTGGATGGAAAAAATTTGAAATTGAAACTGGGCGAGCAAGATGCCCCCTTTGGAAACAAGCCAAAAAATATTGCAACAGGGGCCCGCATCAAAATAATTGCTAACACTCTAGATAGGAGAGGCAATCAGATCAAATTGGGGAAGGCTCCTTTGAATTCTGGATCGGTCTCCAAATCACCAGGGAGCTCGAAGGGAGAGGATGGGAATTCGAACTCTAAGAGGTCTCGTCCGATGCATAGGGCAACTCTGGAGGTTTTGTTATCTATTAACCCGCCGTCGGTGTTTGGTAATTCTAGTGGTCTCCTGTTTGGAGATAGATTTGCTATGCATAGGGCAACTCTGGAGGAATTCTTTATCACACGGGTCTTCCCTCCGGACCTTGGCGGAGGAATTGGTTGTGAATGTACTAGGCGATTGACTCCCCAGTAGTTAGGTTTATCTTTTTTTGCTTTCTTATATATATCTGTATGGTTTGAACCTCCTGTTTTGGTCCTAATTTTTTACTTTCTTCTCTGGCTTCGGCTTATCTAAAAAAAACAATTAGAATGGCTGAAATTTTTTAAATGTATGAGTATTATTTAAAATAAAAAAATAAATGTGTATTTGTAAATAAATAAATAAAAACTAATAAGCATCTAATACAGGACAGAGAGAACAAATCATTTATAAATAGGACAATAAATGATGAGATATTTAATTCTTTTTAGCTATATTGGGGAAACACTTTAAAACAACTCCACAAAAGGTGAAATAGTAAAATAATTTAAAAAAAAAAAAAAAACTATTCTTATCTTTTCAAAAAGATTTGTTTTTTTTTTTTATAAAAAAAAAAAGGAGTTCTGTAATTTATTAAATTGAGGCATCTAATCCAGGCATAAGGGTATTTTAAATTCCAAGGAAAGCTGATACTTATCTTTAATGTGATGACTGATGAGTAGGACTGTAGGAGTGTTACATGATTCTATGGAAAAAAGGATAAATATGTCATTTTTCTTTTCAAAAAATTCAAATCAGTCCCTTTTCTATTTTATTACCAAAACAGTCCTCTACAAATGCTAATTATGTTCAAATCAGTCCTTTTTTCACTAATTATATTCTAATTGCTGACGTGGCAAGGGTTTTAATTTAAACCTGACACATGTGCATAATATTAGTCCTTTTTCTTTTATCTTTTGTCAATTCAGTCCTAAACTTTTATTTTGTTCTATTTAGTCCTCTACCCCAATCACTCATTTTTATATTAATTGGCCTCAAACCTTTCAAATTATTTCATTTTAGGCCCAGAACCTTAAATTTTTTATTATTACTAATTCATTTATCAAATAAATGCACAACATACTTCCCATAAATAAAATTAAACACCAAACCTCATATATTGGGTTCGACTGCTTTGTTATCGGGTCTTTCAAGTACCGGAATTTTACGGACTCTCTTTAATAACCACTCGACCGCAACCGATTGTTCATTGGTTTTGGTTTCCTTCATAACAATCAACAGAATCTTATTTTGCGTCCTACCTTAGGATGTAGCAATATTTGAGTAAATGATTTAACTTGAATTTTTGGAAGGTTATGGATACAGGAAGCCTTGGTTTTATTGAAAAATATTAATATTATTAAAAATATTAAAAAAATAGCCTGAATTTTATTGTCCACAAAGTATGATTGTGCTGATTGTTGCTGAAGGAAACCAGAACCAATGAACCATCGTTACGGTCGGGTGGTTAGAGAGAGTCCGTAAAATTCGGAACTTCGAAGACCCGGTAACAAGGCGGTCAAACCCAATGTATGAGGTTTGGTATTTAATTTTATTTACGGAAGTATGTTGGGCATTTATTTGATAAATGTATTAGTAATAATAAAAAAATTAAGGTTCTGGGTCTGAAATGAAATAATTTGAAAGGTTTGAGGCCAATTAATATAAAATGAGTGATTGGGGTAGAGGACTAAATAGAACAAAATAAAAGTTTAGGACTGAATTGGCAAAAGATAAAAGAAAAAGGACTAATATTATGCACACGTGTCAGGTTTAAATTAAAACCCTTGCCACGTCAGCAATTAGAATATAATTAGTGAAAAAAGGACTGATTTGGACATAATTAGCATTTATAGAGGATTGTTTTGGTAATAAAATAGAAAAAGGACTGATTTGAATTTTTTGAAAAGAAAAAGGACCTATTTATCCTTTTTTCCCATAATTCTATAGTAGTATTATAAATTTCGGAAAAAGGAAAAGGCCAACTAAATTTTCTTCCACGGTCTCATCCTGGGGTGAGAGGCACGCGCTTTCTTAACATTAATTTTGACCCTTCATTTGGAAATTGTTCAACGACGAAGCTATCGCCTCCTTCTTTGACCCTTCCTCCGCCGCTCTCTACACTGCTAAGCCGCACGCTCGCCGGAACCCAACGCCCACGTTCATCAGCGCGGACG
Source organism: Hygrophila difformis (assembly GCA_030278955.1). NCBI lineage: Eukaryota > Viridiplantae > Streptophyta > Magnoliopsida > Lamiales > Acanthaceae > Hygrophila > Hygrophila difformis. The sequence continues at coordinate 11,137,535 of JAOANR010000007.1, forward strand.
GGAAAAACCTTCCGATTACGAGGTGGAGTTCCATAGGCTTCACTATTTCCATTTTTTACGATGGCGGAACTTGCGGCGGCAGAAGTGTACGCGCCGCGGACGATAAAGGCGTGGAGAACTCTTCTGAACTGGATGGCGTTCTTCTTCCAGATCTTCGCTCAGATCCTCCGCGGCACGCCGTCGTTCGCGGAGGTTCTCTCTTATTTCGGTTTCCGACATGGTTCATTGCTCTCTTCTGCGTCTTCGGAGTTCAAGCCTCTGGCGGTTGTTGAGCTCCCGGACGTCACGGAAGCGTCTGAAGAGGCGCCGCCTTCTACTGCTGTGCCAATTTCGGGTGGTGAAATCGAAGGAATGGACGGCCTCCCGCTGTTGGAGAAGCTGATGGTAACTTGTTTTTTGAATTTTGATTTCAAATAGTATTGCATTTCAATTGACATTGATTTTGTGCTGTATGCGAATTAAATGCGTGCAAATTGCTCTTCTGCGGTGAGTGAATTACACGTGGAAAGTATCCGGATGAACATTGACTCAGGAAAGTGATGCCTTTAATTTAGTGGCTTTTACCTGTGTGATTCAATTTGTTTGGACAACTGGACGTTAATTTATAGTACTGAGAAAAGTGGAAAGCTGAAGTCATTTAGCAACCCTTGGATATTTTAGTTCTATTGTGACTCAAATGCAATTAATGCACTTGAGTATTCATAGCTTGAAAGTTGGGATGGTCGTTGCTATTTTATCCTCTATTGTTTATACGGTTGAAACTTAGAACTCGAAAAGTTGGTGCAAAGACAAGTACGGCGTAGGGTGAAAAGAATCATTCAAATATTGATTATTGTTTTCTAGTTTTAGCTTTAACGAGATGAAGCTTGCGCCTTCGAGATTGTTCCTTTTCATAATAATACATTATTGTTTAGCAGAATGTAGTATAGGCCTAATGTTCCAACAAGGAATGTGCTATAGCAGGGTTGCTTATCATAGAAGAGAGGGGAGAAAAATGGGTACCAAACATAATATTGATTCCTTAAGCATTATTACTTTTGAACGTTCTATAATGCTGTCTACTGCCATGTGTACCTCTGTTTGATGATGGCCAATTGTAGGGCAAGGTGTTAGTGTGACTCAGTATGTAATAGGGAGCTTGGAACTAAGCAAGCTCTGTTTGAATGCTAGTAGCTAAACGAATTTTCTGTTAGCTGATAATAGTAAACATCAGAGTAGTCAGTAGAGTGATACTAACGCTTTACTGGCAAGCATCCAGGCCTTAGATGGTTGACTGAAGGTCAGGTGGATTTGTGGTGTGTAAAAATTTGTCAATAAAGGGGTTGGCCTTGTTTCAATTAGGTCCGAGCGTGAGGATATATTATATCTAATTTTCTGTCCATAAGCAATTGATCTGATTGATGAAACAGCTTCAACTTGTCCTTTTAACCCTCTTGGCTTACTTTCCTTGCCAAATGATTAGATGATGACCTGTTTCAAAAAAGAGATTGCAGATTGATATACTTTGACACTATGTGCAGGTGGTTCTTGATCTAGATGAAACTCTGGTATGTGCATATGAGACATCAAGTTTGCCTGCTATGCTATGTACCCAAGCCACTGAAGCTGGCTTAGAATGGTTTGACCTTGAATGCAGCTATTCTGACACGGTGGGTTTCTTTAGTCTATTAAACCTGAATGTTGAGCAAAAATTTTCTCCCTTCTCAGAAATGGATATCCATTTCACAGAATTTTAACCTAATTTTGGATATGGCTTCAAGGAAACTGAAGGAAAACCCAAGACTAACCATGTGACGGTGTTTGAACGTCCTGGGCTCAGGGATTTTCTAAACCAACTTAGTGAATTTGCTGATCTTGTGTTATTTACCGCTGGACTGGAAGGTTTCCTTATATTCTTGACGTTCTTTTCTTGCTTTTAAACTGTAAATATTGGATATTTAAACGGCCGTATGTTTGGTTCCATTCATGTATTGTTGCAGGCTATGCTAGTCCACTTGTTGATAGAATAGATTCTGAACGGCGAATCAGCCAGAGGCTTTATCGGCAATCAACCACTAGCACGTAAGTCAGCTGCTTCTGTGCTAAACTCCCACTGTGTTCTCTTCATGAATCATGGAGTTTAGAGATCAATGGCTTTGCTTAATTGGTTCAGCTAAATGTTTTAGAATTGTGTCAATTTAGCCAACTTACATTTTGATAGCACCAGGCATGTATGCTTGGTTATATGCGTCCAGACAATGTGCATCCTCTGATAAACTTCATACACTATTTTTCACAGAGAATATCGCGATCATGTGAAGGATCTATCTTCCCTATCAAAGAATCTCTCTCGAATTGTCCTCGTTGACAACAATCCATTCAGCTTCTTGCTGCAGCCACTAAACGGAATTCCTTGTGTACCTTTTTCTGCTGGACAACCACACGATAAACAGGTACACAAAACAGCATCCTCTGATCCTTCTCTCGTTCTTTCATCAACTCCTCATACTAATTTGTGTATGACTATGGTTATTAGCTTTTGGAAGTAATACTTCCACTGCTTAAGGAACTCTCCCTGCAGAATGATGTACGGCCGTTGCTCTACAACAAGTTCCGCATGCCTGAATGGTTTCAAAGGCACGGTATTCCTACGCATAGATGGACAGGTGAGGGATAAAAAATTACCCGTCCAAACCGTGCCTTGTTCATAATTTATAATATATACTATTTGAGGTAACTATTCTTTGCCCAAGCCTTCGAATGCCACAAAATTTTTGTACAGCGTCTCATTTTTTAGATACAAAAAATTCCTACATTTGTCTCATTGCCACATCCCGAAGCTGCACAATTGTGAAACTGTGATTATTGTATTATAATAGTGTTGATAAAATTTCTGTATCCTCTAGTTTTGTATAGTAAGTATGTGCAAATTTTCTTGTAATATATTTTGATTTATCGGTGTCTCTTGATTTAAATATGACAGGAAACGAATTTGATGATTTGTTTTGTTTAGGTTTTTATTTCACCCAAAACATGTCATGTGCATAGTGTTGCTGTAAAAGTAGACCTGTCTTATTATCCACTTTGGGAGCAATAATGATTAGATTCACATTCTGGCCTGAAAATGGGCTGCATCTTGGAGAAGATTGTCTGTACTTGTGCTCTTTATTTATTGAGTATTTTTGTCCCTGGTTGTTTGCTATGCTACTTTGCTCTCTGCATAATGTTCCCTTTTTCCTGTGGTAGGACTTTTAACAAGTTGAACTGTTGAAGAATATTAACGTTACTTTAAATTAGAACGGTAATTTAACGTCATGATCGAGAAGAGATGTGAAATGAGATTAACTTTGGAAAATTCTCATCGTTACGTTTTCAAAATAGTTTGTTGTGAGAATTCGCTTATAGTGAAGGAAATCAACTAGTTTTATGTTTTTCCATGTAATTAAAAAATGGTTAGTCATTTTATGCAAACTGGCAATATATGCGTATCGGGGTTAGAAAAACAAATACATGTTAGAAATATTTTAGACTAATTAATTGCTCGTTAGCCAACATTGCATTCATATGATTTCTATTGAAAATTGGTTTCCATTCTTGTCAACAAATTTTGTTTTGAGCTCTCTACCATATAGCAGTAATTGTGAGGGCTACGTAAACATGGTTGTTTTATACACGCCTTCATTCTTCGTTGCAAAACATCAAAAGTTAAATGAATATTAGATGAATGATTGAAAATATAAACATGTGTGATGTACCCTGTATCTTTGAAATGAATTTTGTAGGATGTAAATGTAATAGGGGCTACTAGTCACCACTTTATAATTGCACTTGTTTGATCTCAATGAAAAAATGTCTTTGACTCAAATTTTGAGAAAATATGGTCTCCAAGTACAAGCCAACTAGGACGGACATACCTACATTTACAAATTACAGGTAACCCTTGTACCTCTAATTTTACTCAGATTTAATTTGCAATTGCATTATTGACTGGTCCCAGTTTTCCCGTCTCTTATTCTTCATCCCTAAAATAAATCAAGTAAAATAAGTGATAAAGAAAATTAGCTGATCGATCTCAAGTCAAATTAATGAATGGTTTGAGAAGTTGAAAAGTACTTAATAATGAGTTGCGGAGTTGGTTGTTATCAACTTATCATTTCCCTTTAGGATGCTTCCTTGTAAGCTCTCTTAACATTTTTTGAAACCATGTGGTATTGTTTTGTTTTGTTTTTCTCCATTTAACAACTTTCTACCATTTTTATATTAATTTTACTATTACATCAACGTTGCACTCTTACATTTGTGTCATAATAATATTGAATAGGTTTATTTTCTAATCATTATTATATTCTAATCTTTTCACAAATGTTATCAAATATTTTTCATTTGCATAGAGCACAGTTCTCTATATTCGTACATTAAAGTATACTACGTACGTTTTCGCAATAAGAATATTCTCATTTGACTTTTCAAAACTCAACTTATGAATAAATACTTTATTATGTACTCCTCCAGTTAAGATTTGCATAGTAAACATTATTAATTTAGTAACTTTGATTCAAACTTTTAACACAATTATATAAGATAAAATATAATCAAGTGAGATCTTGTTAGATTCGTCTAATCACGTAGTTTTATAATATTAAAATTTTATAATTTTTTTATTTTATAAAATTTGATATAAAAGAAGACCAAATTAGTGATTGGGTTTATTTGGAGTAAAGGAATTCACTCGGATAGCGAATTGATTAGAGGAGACTGGGAATAGAGTGGATGGGATCACAGTTGACTGCAGTCAACATTACCGAAAACGTAGACTAATGCCACACATATATTTTATTTCAGCAGGTTGACTTTTTTAATGATGGGATTAAAGTCTCGTATAATTATTTGTTTTTATATTTTCATTTGAAATTAATTACTACTATTTCTTATTGTAACTCTTATTATTATTATTATTATTATTATTATTATTATTATTATTATTATTATTATTATTATTATTATTATTATTACACATTGGATAAGGACGATGCACCATAGATTAGCCTTGGCCCTTGGAGAATATTTCCATAATTTCAGTGCATCATTTAATTTAGGTTATGGATTGTCAAAATGTCTAGCGAAATTGGAGTAATATGGAATATTTACATACAGTTACATGTTATTATTAAATATAAATGCATGTACATTGTATAGCGGCCAATTTAGTAACAAGTGCTAATACACTTATTATTAAGAAAAGATTGTATTGATTACAGTTCCTCTATTTCGATAAATATGGGAGTACTGTACTTGAAATGATGATCAATGAATGAATAAGAATTGCTCATTTTCTCCTACATTGTATGGTAACACTCGAATTAATTGATAAATTTTATTATAATTTGATTTTAAATTTATAATACTAAAAACAATAGTATGATTATTTAATAATGATACTAATTGGGGACTAAGACTTGGCCAATTGGTCCATGCTTTTGACTTCCAACATTCAGGTTTAGGGTTCGATTCACCATCCCTCTATTCCTCATCCCTTTATTAATTTGTAATTTGTGTGGCATAAGTTCCCACAACTCATTTCTTAATCTGTATAGGCTGTTGAGCAATTTTTTTTCCATGATACTAAGTATTTTTTTTTATTCTAGCTAATTTATGGAAAGTATTTCTAAAAAAAAAAATCTTAGCCTATATAGATAGTTGAGCAAAAAAAATTAATAGCACTAATTAATTTTTTTATTGTAGCTAATTTATGAAAAGTATTTGTAAAAAAACCTAAACTCAATTATTTTTTATTATATACTTCCTCCGTTTTTTTTGTTAGCTACAGTTTGACAAATTCTACTGTTCACGTATATACTTTAACTTAAAGTTTTATCATGGTTATATAAGTTAAAATATAGCAATTGAGATCTTGTTAGATTCGTCTCGTCTTGTAGTTTTTAAATATCGAACATTTAGAATTTTTACTTATACCGAATTTGAGTTATTAATGGTTTAAAATATACATTGGACTGCGTGCTGGGTGGGTCCGTAGCAATCTTTTTAAAAAATAAATTAAAATTAAACTATTAATAACCTAAAAGTCAAATATAATACTCCCTCCGTTTTTTTATATCATTACCCTTTGCATAGTTAGTACTATTCATTAAGTAACTTTGATTCAACTTTTTAGCATAGTTATGTAAGATAAAACATAGTCAATTGAGATATTATTAGATTCATCTAATCGCGTAGTTTTATAATATCAAATTTTTACAATTTTTACTTGTATATAATTAGACTTATTAATGATAAAAAACGTGTATTGAATTGCGTGCAATGAAGAAGTGGAGAAGTTAAATAAAAACGGAGGGAGTATGAATAATAATAATTATTAAAAAAAAAAACTAAAGCGAGTATTTATCTTTTTCTTTTTTGTCTTCCGAGTATGCAATAATTAGTAATCAGTAAAGACATAAAGCGTCCTCTTTCTTCTTTGTCATTCTATTTCTGCAAATGAGGAATCTCTTCCTCACCACACCTCCCCCGGTCCATGGCGCTGCCCATCACCTTTCCCGCCCTCCTCTTTCTCGCTTCCGCCCTCATTCCTGCTGTCCACCCTCTCGGAGGTTCATCCGCCACTATCGCCGTCGTCTACGGCTCCACCCCCACCATCTGCTCCATAGCTGCCGGCCGACCTACACAACCAATTCAATGCTGGATACACTCTAGCTTACTGCGACCTAACTTCGCCAACATTTCATTCGACGCCGTCGCCGGCGGCCGCGACGTCTTCTGCGGCATTCGCTCTGGCGGTTTCTCTCTCCTCTGCTGGGACTCCAACTTCATCTCCAAGAGGATATACTACAACGCCTCAGCGCCGCTAACTTCCCTCGCAATCGGCGATACCCAAATTTGTGCCCTAGAGAACACCACCACTGGGGGAAACGCAATCTGCTGGCGGGGAGATCTTCCGCCTGCTCAAATCCAGAATTCGCGCTCTCGATTTCGTTCAATTTCATCTGGATTAAGATTCTCCTGCGGAATCCTTACCCCTAATCGCACCATCTCGTGCTGGGGAGACGACGGTTACGCTCGCCTGATTCAAACAGCGTTTGCGAACGCATCAATGGTGGATATCCAGGTCGGCGGAAGCCATGCTTGCGGAATCGATGAATTAGGGTTTGTACTTTGCAAAGGGGACAACAGCCATGGCCAATTGAACGTGCCATCAAATTCTCCATTTGAATACAGAAACCTTGCACTTGGGGAAAATCACAGCTGCGCGATCAGGCGTGTGAATCGCACAGTGGTTTGTGGGGGTGGAAATGGCGAGTTTTCAAGCAGTATTATTGTTGGTGAAATATCGTTTGAATCCATTATTGCAGGAGTGAACTTCACTTGTGGATTGATCACCAGCAATTTTTCAGTGGTCTGCTTCGGCCCTGGTTGGCTTAATGGAGATGGAATTGCTTTGCCTCTGCAGAAGACGCTGCCAGGCCCCTGTCTTGACACTTTCTGTGAGTGCAATTTATACGCCGATTCTCAATCCCTTTGTGGTGGAAACGGACATGTTTGCAGGCCTTGTGATGATTACATTCCCATTGAAACTCCCTCACCGGATGCTGGTGTTATAAGTTCTTCACAATCTAGAGGGCTTGGCAAGGGTTTACTGGCATTTGCAGTGGTTGGTTCCGTGGGGGGATTTGCAGGGTTGTGTTCATTGCTGTATTGTCTGTGGATTGGCGTTGGGAAGAAGAAGGTTCATAATTCAGTGCAGCCCACCATAGCTGGTTCATGCAACTTGATTGGGAGTAATCCGGTGTCGCGATCATCGACTCTCAGGCGCCAGGGGTCGATTCTGATGAGACGACAGAGGAGTGGGACGTCGGTATCCAAGCACGCAGACAGGGCTGAGGAGTTTTTGTTCTCGGATCTTGTGGTGGCCACGGGTAATTTCGCGGTGGAGAACAAGATCGGGGCCGGGAGTTTTGGGGCGGTATATAAAGGGAAACTTCATGATGGTCGGGAGGTTGCCATCAAGAGAAGCGAGTTGGGTCCCAAAACCAAGAGGTTCCAAGAGAAGGAGAGTGCATTTGAGTCGGAGATCGCGTTCCTGTCCCGACTCAATCACAAGCACTTGGTTGGCCTTGTTGGTTATTGTGAAGAGAACGAGGAACGGTTGTTGGTTTACGAGTACATGAAGCATGGAGCTCTGTATGATCATTTACATGGCGAGAACAATGTGCAGAAGAGCAGCAGTGTAATAAATTCTTGGAAAATCAGGATAAAGATATCTCTGGATGCTGCACGCGGCATCGAATACTTGCACACATATGCGGTCCCTCCTATAATCCATCGCGATATCAAATCTTCAAACATCTTGCTCGACGCCAACTGGACAGCTAGAGTATCTGATTTTGGTCTGTCGCTAATGTGGCCTGAGGATGATTGCAGTTACAGGCCAATGAACGCAGCCGGGACAGTAGGGTACATTGATCCTGAATACTATGGACTCAACGTTGTCACAACAAAGAGCGATGTTTATGGTCTAGGGATAGTGCTGTTAGAGCTCTTAACCGGGAAAAGGGCGATATTCAAAAATAGCGACAGTGGAGGCGAGCCTATCAGCCTGGTGGACTATGCAGTCCCACCAATCATGGCAGGAGAATTGAGCCGGATTTTGGATGCTCGGGTTGATCCGCCTGACCAGGCGACTGAATCTGAGGCGGTGGAGTTGGTGGCGTATACTGCGGTACATTGTGTGCATTTGGAAGGGAAGGACAGGCCTTCCATGACGGACATTGCTGCGAACTTAGAACGCGCTTGGGCTCTGTGCGAGGAGAGCTCTGGGAGCATCTCAGGGGGCAGTAGGAACTCCACTGTTTCGGATGGAAGTTAGAACAGAAGGAGAGTGTAGTGATTCTTTCATTGTCTAAACGTTTGCTGTGTCTGGAGTTAGCACTGGCAACATCACCAGGAGTCCAAGACATTGGTATTGTTGTCATGTGATTCTTTACGCTCTGTTATTGTTATTGTTATTACTATATATTTGTAATTAATTTTTTTTTTTATATATATTATTTTGTGTGTTCGTTTTGAGGTTGTTTGCCCGAGTATTTGATTTGATTCAAAGGGGTAGCCATTTTGCTTATCTTTGAGTGACTGACTATGTTTGGATTATACGTATAGCGGTATAGGATTATTATTACGGTGTGTAAATATTAAGTATTTATTGGAATTGTCTGGTGTTAAGGGTGGAACGTGGAAGTAACCTGAAAGAAATGTTACACACTTTTACTTTTATAGTAGTAGTATTTCCTCTCATCATATACGGTTGAAGTAATTTCAAGAAAAATGGACACAAACCAAATTAGATTGAATGTAGCATGTAGAAATTAGAATGGTCGATGTAGTGCCCCCACCCGCAGCACACCAAACTGGTAGAGTATCAAGAAGTCAAAGCGCTATGGTGATTGGTGAAGGACTGGAGGAGGAGTAATTAAATGAGTAATTACTAGTATTATATGATTGTGGATTAGAAAAAAGAGGAGGATGGTCCAGCAGTCCTAGTTTTTGACTTTTCCTGATATGAAGTAGTACTACTACTCTAAAGTCTCACATTATGAACGTTGGGGAAATTTGACTTCCAACTCTCTCTCACACTAGAAATTGGTAGCATTAGCAATGAATCGAATCATAATTCAACCACCACACGGTCACGGAATTCTGATCACACTTGTAGCGGTTGGATCAGAAACTGTATAGTACTTGTACTAATTTGATATTCCAATTATCTGGGTTTGGTGGACTCGGTTTGAGATGTGTGCAGAGTAAGTAATATAGACTTGTAGTATTTGATATTCCAATTATCTGGATTCTGATCACCAAACCCTGTTTCATCTCATCTCATCACCTCATATAGACTTGTGCAAGCACATTATGTAGACTGTAGAGAGTTGATGAATCAATCTGTATCATATATCTTCCCATCAATAATGTCGCACCAAGAACATACTATACTAGCTACTCTTAATTAGGTGTATACTAACACCACAAAGTAAATACTTATATAGTGCCCCACACTGATGAAGCAGTAAGGTAATCTCGCGGGCGCCCTTACTTGTACAAAAAAAATGCAGGTTTGATCGATCATCCAGCTGGGTTTTGAGTAGCTGTGGTGGCTGGAAGAATGAGTCATAGATAGATAGAATGCTTAATAAATACTACTAGAATGGCTACTACCAATGTAGTATCTCTGAGGCTGTGCCTTCAAAATACCAAACTCATGACAAGGAAGTACTAGCTAGAAGTATAAGAATTAATAAGGAGTACGTACATTCACTCCCTGAAAATTCTGAAATCTCTCTCTCTCTCTCGCATTTGTGAATTCACTCTCTTGAGAGATTATTGGCCATTTTATTTGAGGAGGTGATGTCGACTTGGTTCCTATACTGGAACCTTTTTTCTCCAGCATGTGCTGGAAGACTTTGTAGCCAATGGATTTAAAGTTAGATCAATGGTTTAAATTGATTGTAGGAGTAAATATGTCATTATCATTTTAAACTTAAATAATATAAAACTGTATTAATGATGTTTCTCTCACTAATCATTATTTTCTTCTTTTCATATAAATTTTTTTTAATTCATTTCATCCAAAAAAAATAAATAAATATGAATTTAGAGTTACATATTTGAAAATAGGCTAAACATAATAATGTAATAAAAATACAGTATAAGATATGTATATATATACAAACAGAATGTCTATTATACTAAACAGGATGTTACATATTTGAAAATAGAATGACAGGATATACGAAACAGAATGTCTAGACAAATGAAACAGAATGTATAGACAAAGTAAACAGAATGTCATTATTTGTAAAATAGAATGTTACTCATGTGAAAATAGAATGTCAATTTTATCAAAGCAGAATGTCTAAACAAATAGAACAGAATGTTTATTATACCGAAACAGAATGTTTAAACATTTGGAACATAATGTGTTGATTATTAATAAGTATTGATGCAAGACATAATTGATAAAGAAGCCAAACATAATGCCTAAATAAAGGAGACCGAATGTATGAAAAACAATGTAGATTGGTAAAAAAATAAAAAGTATAAACAACGAGTGGAAAAACTGCAGAAAGTTTTGCGGAATACGATGCGGTGATGGTGATTTTAAATAATAATAATAAAAAAATAAATTACCTAATTAACCTTATATGATCTAAACTATTCATTTCATAAAAATTTTGATCTAATGGTTCAAAATAATTCAAGAAACTTCCAGTACATACTGGCCAACACAGGAACATACAGGATCAGACAACCCATCAGTGGATCGGATCGGAGTGTGTTCACACATACACAATCGGTGACGCATGAGGTACAAAAACAGTACCCGCGCGACTAGAATTACAAAAAACCGGTTTACCTGCAGAATCTGCAGTTGCCCCCACTACATCAATTATGCACATATGTCTCTAAGTTTACTAAGTTTGGGGCCATATAATATAACATGTTTCACTTATAGTATTTGTTGCTACCAGAAAACATAATCACCTTATCATCGATCGATCGGAAGAAGTTGAGCAGTGACCAATAGCAGTATTCTGAATGCCCATTATATTATACTCACTCCGTTCCATGATACTTGTTCTGTTTGACTTTTTGGCATTGTTCATTGTTTAACTTTGACTCAGTTTTATTGGACGTATATATTTGAAAAAGATAGTCGAGTTGGGTCTTGTTAGAATCGTATAATCATGTAGTTTTAGAATATATATTTTTTATAATTTTTTTGTTGTACATATTTTAACATATTAACGGTTGAAATAATGCATTTGATTGTGTGCATAAATGAAACAAGACAAGTTAAATGAGACAGAAAGAGTATTATTGAATTCATGATTTAGGGCTGGAGGATAACAATACCGGCCATACGTGAAATGAAATGTGATGGTCTGCACTTCATATATACTTCCTCCGTATTTGAATAATGTTAACGTTTGCATAGTAAACACTATTCATTGAGTAATTTTGATTCGATTTTTTCACATAGTTACATAAGATAAAATATAGTCAAATGAGATTTTGTTAGATTCGTCTAATCACGTAGTTTTATAATATTAAAGTTTTATATTTTTTTTATTTTATAAAATTTTATATATTAAATATGTATATTGGATTGCATGAAAATATGGAATATTAAATTTTTCTGAATAGTACTTGATATAACACACAGAAACTGTACCAATTTGCACATCCCAGAAAATCATTTCAAAGGAGTATAAGATAAACTTTATTATAGTACTACCTCCGTTCTCATATAAGTGAACCATTTGCATAGTAGTAACTATTCATTGAGTAACTTTGACTAACTTTTTAGACATAGTTATATAAGAAAAAACATAGTCATGTGAGATCTTGTTAGATTCGTCTAATCACATAGTTTTAGAATATTAAATTTTTATAATTTTTACTTATATACAATTTGAGTTATACACATTTAAAAATGTGTTTTGAACTGCGTAAAATGCAGGTATGGTGCATTTATATGAGAACAGATGAAGTATTAAATACAGTAAATACTACAGTATTATTATTATTATTTATTAATAATAGCCATCAGGTTGTCACCAAAAAAACAATAGCCATCAGGTGAGGTTTAGTACCGATTCAGTTAACTTAATTGGGATGGGCATGGATTGCATGTGAAAATACAGTTGAATTTATTTGACTATTAATTAATTAACTGGTGCTATGATGATTATTGATTCGATCTGAATCCATTCAATATTTCTATTATTAATTATTATTATTATTATTATTTTATTTAATTGTTCTCTCTCCCACACACACGGAAGAAGGTACTTACGCTACACTACAGTGTTATCTATTGATTTTTCTTTTAAAATTTGTAATAATAGTCAAGAAAAAGATGTTACTATTGAAAAATGCAAAATAAGTTTGACTTTGGCACCCAGTCGATTTTTCAAACTTGTCTACTAGTATTAATTAATTCAGCACACATACAATACAAGGAGTGTATATATATATAGATAGATGTTGGCCTTCCATTACCTTGACCTTCTAGAAAACACCAGCACTATTCCCTTTTTTTTACCAGCAAAGGCAGCAATTTTGCGCACACATACATTTTAATTTGAGTGTGTTACATAAACGAATACTTCTAATTTGGTATCCATATCAAAACGTTAGAATGAATAAAATGTTCTCTACTAGCATTGAAATGAATTAATGTAGACAGATGTAGTAAGATGATCTATATATAAATATGTTTGAGATATAACTAAATTAAAATTTGAACTTTGTTTTTTTAAAAAATAATTTAAATTAAAATAATTTTGAAAAAGTCGATCGAGTTTAATATTATAATTTAAAAGTTAAAAACTAGAAAAATAATAATATTTTCTTTTTTGAGAAGCCGAAACGAGATAAATGATGGTGAGAGACTATGCCACGCAAATTATAAAAGAAAATAAAGGAGAATGATAGGGGATTGGGTGGAGAATCGAACCCAACCTAAGGGTTGGGCATTGGCTTTGCCAACTAAAAATATTTAAATAATAATATTTAAATTTATCAATAAAAAATTATTTAAATAATTAATAACTTTTTAATATTTTAAAAGCATCATCTCTATTATTGTATTGTATTAGTATATTGTTTCGTTTTTATTCTAGACTAGATATTTATACATGAGTAGTGCTCATCTACATGCCTGCATATATATATATATATATTTGATCCTCGTCATGCGTGATGTTTGCACCATTCCGATCCACACCTAAAATAACTTTTACTATTTTATACTACATTCCTATGCTTTTTGTGTATTAAATAAAATACGGATTCACCTAACAAGCAGTCAAATGCATATTTTATACCATTAATAACTCAATCGGTACAAATAAAAATTCTAAAAGTTTGATATTTAAAAACTACAAGCCGAGACAAATCTAACAAGATCTTACTTTGTTATATTTTAACTTATATAACCATGATAAAACTTGAAGTCAAAGTATATGAATGAACAGTAACGTTTTATCAAACATAGCTAACAAAAAAAAAAAAACGGAGAAGTATTATACTAGCACATATTCTTAGAGTCTAAAAAAGGCTCCAAACATGCAGCGGGGATCTTAATTGATGAGGGCAATTTTTCGAACTTTGCTAAACAACAACAATAAATCAGGAGCATACTATATACTACTCCCTCCGTCCCAATATAAGTGGTCCCCTTTCTTTTGGGCACGAGAATTTAGGAAGTGAGAGTTAGTAGTTAAAGTGGTGTGTGTAAATTTGACTAATTCATCCATCTAATTTATAATGGTTACATTTGACTTTTAACCATATTTATTATTAACTTTGACTTAATGTTATCGTAATGATGTAGAAAAACAAAAATAGTCAAGTGTGATCTTGTTGGAATCATCTAATCGTATAGTTTTAGAATATATATTTTATATAATTTTTATTTATACCCATTTTGAGATATTAATGGTTAAACATATATAGGCACTCTGTGCAGAAAGTACAATTGTCATTATTGTGGGGTATTTAATCATGTTTATGTTAATCTAATTTACTTAAAATGGAAAGTGGGCACTTTTAATAGGACACCCCAAAAATGAATAGTGGCAACTTCTAATGGGACGGAGGGAGTATATAGCTAGTTTTAGAGGTGATTGGTTGCGCATAGGCTGGAAATAGACCTGGCTAAACAACAACAATAAGGCCAGGCCAGGCCTGGCCTTAAAAGGCCTAGGCCAGTATTAATTTTTCAAGGCCTGGCCTGGCCTATAGCCTTTCATAGGCCTAATTTATAGGCTTACGTCTGACCTATTTATTTAAATAGGCCGGCTTATTTAAATAAATAGGCCGGGACTTAGGCATTTTAGAAGTTTATTTAAGTCTATTTAAATATTTAATGAATAAATAATATTAATAAATCATTAAAAAAATTATATAAAATGGTTTAACATGCCGGCCTTGTAGGCTAAGTAGGCCTTTCTATGAGCCTGGCGTAGGCCTATTTACATAAATAGGCTTTTAAAAATACCTAAGCCTAGCCTATTTCATAAAGAGGCCAGACGAGGGTTTAGCCTTAAATAGGCCAGGCCATAGGCCCCTGTCGGGCGGCCTGGCCTATTCCCACCCCTAGTTGCGCACCTAGTCAACCCCTCAATTATCCCGCAAATCTACCTATCTAAAGCTATCCTAATTTTTCGCTCGCGTGTGTGTATATATATATATATATATATATATTTAGGATTGGTTATGTTGGTGATTCAGTTTGTGCAGAAATACTAAGCAAAAACTTGATTTGTGCTAAAATTAGTGGAATACATTATTTTTTCTTTTTGATAAGTGGAGTAATTTATTATGTGGATATTCTTTCTTTTTTTATTATTCTCACTAATTCTGTATTATCTATGTGTTATTTAGGAAAGTTCTTTTTTTTTTGTACAATTGGTAAGGAAGGAAATCATACGCCGGGGATGTTCCAGTATGTAAGATTATGCTAATTTAATTTGTAGTTAGTGCTATGTACTTTTAGACAGTGAAATCAATGATGAAAAACTTATTAATAATATGTACTATGGGAATAATATATGAATGCATGTGTCGGAGAGATGTGTTGTATGTGCTAATGAATGCTATGTGCTTGTATATTGTATAATTAGTGATATGTGATTATTTAATGTCTATTTAGTTCTAAGTGAATGCTAAAAATATTTATGAATTTACTAATGTTAATTTATCAAATTATGACGGGAATAAATATTACCGAAACCATCAGTTAACCATCATGGAAATAAATTATCACGCTATAGAAACAAAATATCACATTACCCAGATTAATAGTGTCTCTTAATTGGAAATGATTGCAAAATAATCCGGTTAGCACATAATAAACTATCTTATAGCAACTTCTGGACCAACGGAATTTTTGGCATTCTGCATGGTAACTAAACCCGTTTCTTTTTTTTTAATAAAAATAACTCAATTATATGAGAATAATAGATATATATGTCTTTTGGGGATTAATCAAAAGGATTTTTCAGGTCTCTTAGAAGTATAAAGTTTATTTGAAAGGTACAGATAAGTTTAGTAACTAGACATTTGAAAACAAAATTTCAGTACATATTTTTACGAAATATTTATCATAATAAAATATGAAGTAATTATATATACTATTGATTTATATATCTATTGGGTTATATGACGCGATATAATTACTGATTCTATTAATCAATTATGATTAAAAAGAATAATGAATTATCAGATTATAGGTCAAATGCAAAACTCAATTATTTGATTTTTTATTTTTTATTTTAAAAAAAGAAGTTATAGGGTAGGTTGATGAATGAGGACTGGATTATGGCATCAACACATGGGTAGTTTGGTACCAATTGGCTTCATCATCATTGTTTTTTTACGGGAAATTAAAGGGAATTGTACATATTAATTATACATACACATACACTATATATGCACTCAACATTCCATCAGTGATAATAAACAATGATAAAACTCCCAACGTATCAATTATTAAGGAACGAGAAGTATCATAGAAGTTAAATTTGAAAATAAAATATACATAATGAAAAAGATTCGGAAGACAAAATTTGGCATGTGGCCACACATGACTAATTTAGGGTCATGCTGTCTTACCGGCCGATTTTATTAATTAATGCAACAATATTAATAACCGGAAATGATCCTATAAGCCTATGGCCTATGCAGGGGGCTTTTATAATTTACAAAAGAAAGTTTTTTTTTTTTTTTTTTTTTTTCAAATGTAAATTTCGAGAGTTGCGAAGTAAAATTGATAAAGTAATCGCCACTCGAAAAGAACTTAGTCCCACAATTTTAAAATAATGGAAAATAATCGAACAAGGATGTATTTTTTCGTTTTAAAAAAGAATTGTTCGATTGGTGTAAAGAGTAAACAAACAATTATCTATGAACAAAAAAACATATGGTTATGGAAAAATTAATTTACAAGTGGAACTAGTAGTTTTGTGCGTTAGAAATGAATTAAATAGTTAAAAAAAAAGAATGATTTATTATATTAAAACAATTGGGAAATAAGATAACATAGCGTGAGAAAATAAAATTGAGCGATATATTTTTTTTTTCTGAAAAAGGAAAGTAGTGCGAATTTATGTACACATTTCCATACATGACAATCAAATTTGATCGAAATTCTTTATTAATGTCAATGGCGTGACAATAAATTTCCTTAATACTATTAATAACAGTGAAAGAAAATGAACTTAAAAAAATGAAACACGCTTTTCCCTCGGCTGCAGTAATTCCAGAGTCCCTTATTAAAAAATAACGGCAAAAGGGCGTCACGTCAGACGTCGTATTGTTGTTGCCAAATTGCAGAGAGAATCCAATCCTGGTCGTGGTTCGAAGTTCGAACCGCCGTCAAATCAAATTACTACTACTAAACAGCAGAGATTAGTAGTATACAAATTACAATTAGTAGTGCAAATTAGAAATAGGGCAGGCAGAGGCAGCCACTTCGCAGTCCAGTCCGGCCTCCCCTATTTGACCACTACCTTCCTCCTCCTCAATCCTTCCTTCTTCTTCCCCCCCAAAAACCCTCTTTTAACCTCTTTTCCCTCACTATCAATCAATTATAGTAGCATCAATTTCGCTGATTTTCAGCCGCTATGGGATTTCTTAAGGAAGAGAAATCCTTCAAGAGATCCGCCGTCGTGTTCGTCATTCCACGATGGATCAAAGCCATGTTTTTCTTTGTTAGCATGTTTGTGTCGCTGCTGCTGTTTTCTGCGCCTATTTTGATGGTTGTGGCCGACGCCGTGCTTCCTTCGGCGTTGTTCTCTGTTTCTATTCCTCCGCAGTCGCCAATTTCTGTGCATCTCCGGAATTACGACTTCCGCCGCTCGCTCATCGATGTGCCGCTGGTTTCCATCCTCCGTTCGGCTATTATTTTCTGTAAGTGGATTGGGAAAATTTGGGAGATTGAAATTGGAATTGGAATCGAATTAGGACCTAATTTCTTTTGTTTGTTTGTGAAGGTGTGTATAGCTTCTGCGACCGGCCGGGGCTGTCGAGGGGGCCGTACCTGGCGATCACCACCGCGTGCTCGGTCGCTTCACTGGTGTTCGTTTCGCTCAAGGCTGCGTACATGTTCATCATCAGCGGCGGCGGAGGGCTCGTTAGGGCGATGGAGGCGGCGTTGTTTGTGTCGTCGCTAGGGTTTGCAATTGGACACGTGGTGGTGGCTTACAGAACCAGCTGCAGGGAAAGGAGAAAGCTGCTGGTATACAAAATCGACATTGAATCGGTAAGCCCTTTCCTCTGTTTACCGGCGAAGGATGTTGTGGTCATTTCATTTTTATTTTTATTTTAAGTACTACTGTATATTCGAAAAATATGGGGATTTTATCGAGGCAAGTGGGGACGGTGGTCCCTACAATTGCGCTGTATGGCGACGATGACGACTATGAGATATCTTGTTCATCGTCTATCTTTGGGCACTCCGGGAGCGCCAACTCCCTTCTTCATGTTGGTTCTGTCAGGTGTTGAACTCCGGGAGCCCCCAAGAATTCGGCCGTTTTCTTCTAGAACCTGTCAAACGAGTAGTTAGAGCTCGTTTTAAAGATTACTATGTAGGATGATTAGGAGTCTACTAGCGGAATTTGAATGCAATTTGTTTTTTGAAACTTGAAAAAATTGTATAGTACTGAAGAATCTAGTTTGACAAAATCGTTTCCTATTATTGGAGTGTGAACAAAGTTCTCTGCTTTGAAGATTTTCTCTAGTCCCTAAGATTTTTCAAAACCACACAGTTTTTATATTACCACAAAAAGATTACTTCTTTAAAAAAATACTCCTAAAGGTTACGTTTTGATTTTTTACTGTTCATTATAGCACTTTGACTATTATTTTTGTTATAGTTATAGAAGATAAAATATAGCCAAATGAGATCAATGACATCTTGTTATAGGAGTAGTTTTTAGATATCAAATTTTTAAAATTTTTACTTATATCGAATTTGAGTTATTAATCATTAAAAATGTGCATTGGCATACATGCCTTAAAAAAACGGAGGAAGTATATAATTTTTATATCTAAGTTCGATGTTAAATTTGCAGGTATCAGCTTGCCAGAAAGGATTTCTCACACACCAAAAGCTTCTCCAAGATGCAAGAACAAGATGAAACCAAATTATTTATTTTTTGTCACAAATATCATAATTCCCCAAGTTCCAGGTACAATTACTGTTCTGTATTCAAGATAGTTGATGTTGTGCCACTTTTATGATTTTTCTTACAAAAGAAGTCCTCATTTTGGACAGGTTATGTCCGAAGGATTTCTGGAGCCTGATGTCCACTGGAGTTATACACACGTAGACTACGGAAAAGATAGACATTTTTGGGCTAGGTATATACGTATTCACGTATATATGAATATAGATATATATATGTTTATACTTTATTATAAATATAGAAGCGTAAACTGTAAAGGTGGATTGTGAGGTTATGTTGTTATTGTGTAACAAGAAGTAAAAAAAAAAGGAGTGCTGCAGGTGTTAGTCATATATATAAAATTTAGATATATATATGCTACCGCAGGACGGCGGGGATCTATTATTACTTAAAATGTTGATGTGGTACATAGCTTGCAATTAACACTACTGTAGTATCAATTGTTGGCCCATTTTTAATGGGAACATTGGAATTAGAGGCATACAGATGGATATAAATACTATAATGATGGTATTCAAATTGGTTTAGGACAATGAGCATGAATTTTGAGTTTGAAAATTTAATACCCATTACAAAGTGGAGAGTGGGGAGTTGGGACTTGGGGGCTTGATTTGATTTGGGGCTTGATTTGATTTTTAAAACCTATATTTGGGGGGGGGGGGGGGGGGGGGGGACACATCCTTCTTTTCGTTCGGGTTCCTGAAGGTCTGATCTGAGGCCTCGAGGAATGAGTGAAACTGCAATGCCCGAGCCGAGTAAGGATACAACGCATCAGTATAAACTTGCTAGTGTTGTCCTATCAAAGTCTGCAAATGGACTATACATAACTACTAGTTGAAGTGCATTACATTCATCACCGTATTATGTATCTGGATAAACACCGCATCATTCATCAGCTGTATGAATTTGGCCCATAAACACCCAAAACGCATCAACTGGTAAAAATTGACTAAAAATAAGGCATTTAATGCAGATGAAGCAGACTCAACTGATGAGTTTTGGGTAAAATGGTTATGGCCTAATATTACCCAATTTACCTGCAACTTTTAAGGTGGGAAGAATGAGGCAATAGATGCACTTTCAAAGGTAGGAAACGTTGGAACTTGGAACTTAAGAGAGGATTTTTGAAAAAGTTTTATCTTTAGTATTTGCTAAAGCAAAAGTCAATTAATTCTCAATACTTAAAAATCATATTCATGTGCAGACCCAACAAACCATTTCTTGATTATACAACCAATTTAACAACCTTGGCCTGTTCTAAAGCAATCCCAGACCCAGAGACTGGTTCCAAGTTCCAGGGCCATGTGAGTACATAATTACCCAGTGGGAGATTTATTCCCTGATTCTTCTTCAACTTACAAGCTATGATGCAAATGTGGGAAGTTGCCTCCAAATGGGGCATTTTTTGTAGTATTTTGTTTCAAGGGCGTCAATTTCTTGGAATCACAAGACTGAGAAACAGTCCGGGGTCTCCCCCAGGCAGGCTCATAAGTCATAATATAATGATGAGCCGGATATTAACCAAAAATATACCCTAACATGCACCACAAAACACACAACTTTCGTAGTACTTCCTCCTTTCTCAAATATTTCTTACGGACCCACTGCGCACGCACTCCAATGCACATTTTGAATCAATAATAACTCAAGTTCGATATATGTAAAAATTCTAAAAGTTCGATATTTAAAAACTACACGACTGAGACGAATCTAACAAGATGCCTCTTGACTATATTTTAACTTGTATAACTGTGATAAAATTTTAAATCAAAATACATGCATGAATAGTGCCTTAAAACGTACTAGTAAACATTTGAGAACGGAGGAAGTATATGATTAAACCAGAATGCGAATTCTCACCCTATATAAATGTTGTATAATATACTACTATCAACCACGCTTCTGCAATTGTGTTAAATCACAACTCACAATCTACTTTTATTCACTTAAAGTTTGGACAAATGTTTGCCCAAATTCTTGTCCCTTCCCTCCTCCTCATCCAACTCTTCTTCATCTTCTCCCTTTTCCCTTATTTCTTCTTTCACCTACTCAATATTTTAACAAACAATAACTATAATTAAAAGAACTTTTCCTTAATTCTTAATCCAACTTATTTGTTAATATTATACTAAGTACTATATTACCTTTGCATTGCCCCTTCCTCTTTGAGCACCATTTATTTGAACAGCATTATTTGGAGAGTACAACTTCCCCTGCACAGTCTCCTCCTCCCCTTCCTCTTCCTTTTCAACCTGTGTGTTTTTCCCCCGTTTGTTGTTCTCAGTTTGTATGCGAAGAGCAAATTCTGGAGAGTACAACTCCCCTTGCTTATTTGAGCTTGATTTTCTGTTATGCATATTTTTCTCACCGAATTAAATTTGGCTTATTACCTCGTAGTATTAATAGTTTTGTCCCTGCGGTTTGTGTACATTACAGCCAAAGGACAAAGTGACACGTGGAGGAGATGTGGGCTGTTTGTCTGTTCACGCGTGTACCTATACACACAAGCTCATCTTTTTATTCTGTAATTGGGTTGGGCTGTGTTTTAAATCCTCAATGGGCCTCTTATGGCCCATTATCGTTATCTGGGCCCTTAAATGGAATTGACTTCAAAACGTTTTGGAAAGTTTCAACAATACGAAACTGAAAATACGCCGATTGTTAATTTTGGAATGCAAAATATCGTTCTTCGATTGATAATAAATAAATTGAATTATTTATTTAACCTCCATTTCTTATTTCTGTTAATGTACTAGGGTTTTATTTACATTAATAAGAAGGAAAAAAAAAAAAAAACTTCGATTAAAGTTTTTAAGTATATATATAGACAAAAGCGAATTTGTTTAAGAAAGCTATGTCCACACTACTCTCAATTTTTCTGTCATCATTTAATTATTTGCGTTCATGTCAGAGTACAATTAATTAAACATTTATATAATCTTATCTAAGCTTGACTTGTGGAGAAGACAATAATGCATTATTGGGTGCTAGTTTTTTGAATAATTAATAATGTAGGGTTGTTTTCCATTGTAGGTGGTGGGATTCTTGGCTATATCTTTTAATTTAATTCTAATTGTGTGATATATGACCAAGTATGTTACAATAATTAGGGGTGAGTTGAATTATGATATGTTAATTCCAACCTTTTTTTTAGTTTGGTTAATGATGAACTATTAGTGTCCGGTCCATTGAGTCGAAATGTGTTTTGACATCAAAGTTGTTTAAATTTTTTTTTTCCTTTAATATATGTAGTCTGTAGTTCGTTTATGGATACTAGCGTTAATCACTTTTTGATCAACCAATGAATGATATGTAATTCCAAGTTTTATATACAAATAAAATTATGTAGGAAGGAAATAATGGATGAATACTAGTAAGTAGTAGCAATCATTTATTACAGAAAGGAAAATAGTACTACTATAAAGAAAAATTATAAAGCAGTATTGAAAATTAGTTGGTTTGTGAATAATAGTGGTGGTGGTGATTGAGGCCAGGGGAGGGCATCATCATCCGGCCATGAGTGCGGATGGATCACAACCTGTAAAGGTTGTGCCCCACAACACAAAAATAGTAAAAAGTTTGTAGTAAAGGCTTAATTCATTGCACAAGTGAATTCCGATCATGATCAGATTCAAAGACTTCAAATTCCAACACTTACTTTAGAAATAATAAATAGAAATAGCACTACTACTCCAATGGTAGCAGACGTGTGTGTGATTGTGTGAATGTGTGAAGGGAAAAAGCACAGCACAGACGTGATCTGGCTGCAAGTGGAACAGTAGTAGTAGCAATTAGCAAAGGCCCACAGGCCACAATATTAATTAATTTTATTAATGGGGAATTGAAATTGGGAAAGGAGAATTAAACCGTACTTTATAATAATGTTAGTATTATTTATGAAAATACTACTACCATACTACTCCTAAAATCCTAATGGCTAATGGTGGAGTGGAGTATTTATTTTTGTGGGCAGGCAGCTCAGCTCAGCTCAGCTCAGCTCCTCCAATTCGTCACAACTAAGTAATGTGTGTACGTACACTTTGATCATCAAATTATTCATAGCAAATATACTATTGGACTAATAGTATTTAGAGTACGTATATAATGAAGTACTTCTTTTTGGCTGGACACAATGAGGTACTTATTAATGTACTACTATGTATTACTACTATTATCTTGGAATTATTAAAAGTTTGTATTAATGGGAGCATCTGTTCGGAGGGGTATTTATCATTATGCACTACGGATTAGTATTTAATTAATACGTATAAACAAATTAATACTCCCTCCGTTTTTTTTGTTTGCTACGGACCCACGCAGCACGCAGTCCAATGTACATTTTAAATCTGTAATAACTCAAGTTCGGTACAAGTAATAATTGTAAAAGTTCGATATTTAAAAACTACAAGACGAGATGAATCTAACAAGATCTCAATTGACTATATTTTAACTTGAATAACTATGATAAAACTTCAAGTCAAAGTGATTGTGTGAATAGTGCCAAATTCTCCAACGTAGCTATCATTTAAAAACGGAGTGAGTATATAATAATACTACGACTGTTCTGTTCCTATATGAAGTAATAGTAATACAGTAGTAATACATCATTACTTGATGGTTTTGAATTGGAATTTCCTTTAATAAAGTATAGCAGTACTCCTCCGTTTTTTTTGTTTGCTACGGATCCACACAGCACGCAGTCCAATGTACATTTTAAATCAGTAATAACTCAAGTTCGGTATAAGTAAAAATTCTAAAAATTCGATATTTAAAAACTACAAGACGAGACGAATCTAACAATATCAGGGAGTATTTCTCTCCCAACCCCCCTCGCTTTTAATTAGTGAGTTGTAAGTTGCTTGCTTGCGTTCCTCTCTGTACCCCATCCAGTATTTTATTTCTCTCTCTCTCTATATATAAATACTTATTTGTTCCTTCTTGCCGTCTGATTTTGGTTTTCTTTCTTTCTTACTCCTTGTAGTATTTATTTGATCCATTTCTTGATGCTGAATCAATCAATCAAGCAACAAATCAAACCATTTAGTATTTACTACTAGTTAATTCGAGATTCTGGTTGGTATTTACTGCTAGTTTCTAACCTTTCTGGTGGTGCTTTGATTGAATTCCCTCAAATTTGCTTGTGGGTTCTGTTCTGTTCTCCTCTTCTTCTTCTTAGAGAGAGAGAGAGAGAGAGAGAGAGATGGGGAGAGTGTTTGCGTTGACACTTGAAGGAAGGATCTACAGCTGCAAGCACTGTGGAACTCATCTCGCTCTCTCCGATGACGTCGTTTCAAAGGTTAATTTCATCTTCTATGTTGATTTTGGTTTTGTTTTGATCTGCAAATTATCATCAATTTTGTTGGGGCTTGAAAGATCATACCATCATAGTATGTTTCTTGTTCTGACTTAGCTTTAAATAAATGTGAATCCCAACTATAATCGTTTTGGGGTTGATTTAGTGATGTTGTGTATAATCTAAAACTAGAGTTTTGATTGATACCCTTTAAAGCTTTAAAGGGAGTATGTTTGATACAATTATTTTTCATATCCAATTTTGGATTAACCCCACGTTGTTCGCTTGCTGCCATTCTTTTCAAGAACAATTGATCTTTTCAGTTTGAACACGGGTTTTTCAACAAATTGGCATTCATGTTTGGTTTAAAAGATGGGATTAACTAACTATATTATCCGACATAGTCATATATTTACCATGATAAAAACTAATTATTTAACAAAAATCCTTTCATTTTGGACAAATTAATCATATAGTACTATCCCTCTAAGTCACAAACGACACATGCCCCTGTTTATTTTTCTTATTCTGGAATGATGCTATTAGGTTCTTATGTTCATATATTGTAGTTCTGTAATCAAAATGAGTGTTGCCGCTGCCAAGGCCATTTTATTTGTTTCTTTGCTTGTGTGTTTTCCCCGACTATATTGTTTGACTAAGTTGATTTTGTTGATCTTGCAGTCTTTCCACTGCAGGCATGGGAAGGCTTATCTCTTTAACAAGGTGTAAGGTTTCTTTTCCTTTATTTGCGCGCAGCTGAAATATGTGCATTCATGAGTGAATTATGTATGCTGCTGGTGAACATCTTCTCTCTTTGTTCCTTTTCCAGGCTGACTAATGTTACCAAGGAATTGATGAATGATAGTACTAAATGTGTGGGATTAAAAGAAATACAATTTGATCAAGGAACAAATTACTCCCATTTAGCATGCATTTTCTGTGCTCGTATTGTAGGAATCGATAACTGAATGTTTTTCACTAGGTAACAAGCGAGAAAGACATATTTGGATGTTGCTTTTTGAATTATTTACTTTTTATATCGCTCAAAGCTTTAATGCTAAATGGCCACCACCAGCTAATACGTTATCCAAGGAGGTTGAAAAAACTATGGAGAGAAGCAATTTCAAGAAAAGAATAGAGTCTTGGAGATGGGGTTGATGTGTTTTGTTGAAAACAGAGAAATGTTGGAGTATGAATGAATAGTTAAATGACTACCGTCCTTAGTTCCTTTGCAAGTTTTTGTCATAGGTCACTGTCTTGGTTAGCCAAGTAATGCAATGGGTAATTGTAGTGGTATGCAGGGTGTGCACAGAAGCAAATGGTGGAAACTTCCTAAGTTACATGCTTTTAACTCTCTCTTTGCCCCTTGTTCTTTTTGTCTATACAGAGTGAATGTAACTCTGGGGGAAAAGGAGGAGAGGTTGATGATGACAGGATCGCATGTAGTCGCAGATATCTTCTGCGTCCAATGTGGCTCGATTGTTGGATGGAAATATGTAAGACCCCTAGGCATCGGCACTTTACATACGACATTCTTACTTTGCACACTCATGATTGTACTGGGAATCATCTGCAGGAAACTGCTCGTGAAAAGAGTCAAAAGTACAAGGAAGGCAAATCTGTTCTCGAACGGTCTCTCTGTCCACATTGAATTCTTAAACTATGTGCAGGGTTTAGCTTTAGCTCGGATTTCTTGATCCTGGGGATGATAAATTACTGTTTTAATTCTCAACAGGTTTAAGATATCGGGGCCAGATGGGAGCAACTATTGGATCAGCCAAGGAGTGCATATTGGCGGAAGCGATGTGGATGATGCTTGAATTTGACTACTAACTTGATTCTCCTACAATTGTACATTCTTGAAGATCGATCAAGCTTCTTTCTTCAACAGCTGAATTATGAATTATCATGTGGAGAGCTTAGTAGCCTCTACTGGTTAATATCCTATTGTAAATAGATTCACTATCCATGACGGCCGCTCGTGTATTGAAGCATTGTCGTCATTCCCTAAAAGCTTAAACATTGTTCTTGTATGTATAAATGGGCTTGTTCCTTGGCCTAGTACACCTTGCACCTTGTAAATTATATATCAAGTAGTATATTTATTTCACCAGGTGAAATTTAAAGATAAAGCAAGGTATTTTCTTTTGAAGATTCTGAAAATTTTAGGATGACATTTGAAGTTTGAACTTATTCTCTCATATACTAGTACTAAGCATTCTGTGGTGAACTCCTAACATGCAGGTGAATAGCGCTATCAATTAATTTTCAATCCTTATTTATATTCAAATGTACTCCACCGATCATCAATGGAAGTGTTCGCTTTGAAGGATTGCATTAGGGGATATGATTAATTATAGACTAGGAAGTATTAGTACTTTTAATTAGTCTTGACCAAAGGAGTGGAATGACATTAATCTCATTGAGAAACAACCCCAAAAATGTCATCCTTTTATCCAATGTGGGATATGAGCTTCATCACTTCATTAACAAAAGGCTAGTATACTCCCTCCATTTTAAATTATTTTTGGATAATTTTTTTGGATGTTTCAAAATAATTGTAATATTTTCATATTTGGTACAATAAATATTGATGTAAAAGTAGACTAAAGTGGGATAAAAGTTTTTTCTTTTTTTTTTTTTTTTTTTAACATGTATCGGATATCCTCAAGCCATATTACTCGATAACTTTGCTTAAGCTGACAGAGCCTCATACCACGCAGGCTAACTGCGTTTTGGTAGGATAAAAATTATGCTTTTACGATCTTAATACTTCCTCCGTATTCAAATATTTTTTACACAACCATTTTTCACACAGTCCAATGCACATTTTAAACCATTAATAACTCGAGTTTGGTATAAGTAAAATTCTAAAAGTTTGATATTTAAAAACTACACAACGAGACGAATCTAACAAGATCCCACTTGGCTATATTTTAATTCGTACAACTCTGATAAAAACTTTAAATGAAGGCATGTGTGTAAATAGTACCACGTTACAAAACGTAATAAACAATCAATAACGGAGGTAATATGAAATTATTACTCCATTTTTCTCATTATTTATGAGGCAAAAATATTTTATTTTCATTAACATTTTATACAAGCTGTTGGGGGGTGGGGGAGGGGAGTTTGGTTATCAACCTCGCGGACCACTCACCGTAAGAGATGGGCACCACATTAATATCACAAGTGACACGAGTACGACCAACCTTTTTTTGTGACACGGCCGGCCAACCTTAGCTTTATCAACGGAGAAGAATGCTTTATTTTTTATTGTTCTCGTACCTCATTCCTTAAGGGGGATTATTTCTTCATATCAAGATTCTATGCTAGCTGTCATTGATTTGAGAGAAATTTCCAAGCAAGAAAACTTCATGGAAATAAGGGCACAAGAGTTTTTTTAAAAGTAGTGAGATATCAATATTAAGAAAAACACATACTAGTATCAGTGATATACAATACTACAATGCATCCTCCAGTTGTAGGGGAAAAAGATTGTCAAACATTCAGTCACGTCACATATCAATAAGATTGTTCCGCATGAAGGCATAACACATACCATTGCCCGAACTTAATAAACTACGCCACCACGGATGGGCAGGCATTACAAGTTTATGCATAACGCGTGCAACAGAAAGTTCCCGAAGGGGAACTCTACCGAAATGCATATATAAATGTGAGGAGGAAGAAGTGCAAACCTGACGTGAAGAAAGATGAATATGAAGGTATGAGGAATAAAATCATCCCAGAGAGTAAACAATTCGTCTGGAGAGATCGGCTCCCACCACATCAGCGTATCTCCGTAATTGACTTTCGAATGAGTCCCTCTTTCTGGGATCAAATGCATGCCGTACATCCTGCAAAAGGAGAAGAGGTTCAATTCTCTGTTTTCCTACAGTGTCTCAAGTTAGGAGACCATATCCAATTATCCATGGCTGTCTACTCATACAACATCGTTTCTCAACCAAGATGGAATCAATTTCAAAGTAGTTGTCATTTGGTAGCTTTGCATATGATAAAACTGCACTAAATGAGGGTAAGAAGGCTAAGAAGAATTTCTTTTAATATGTGTCGAGTTAAAGGGGGCATGTAGTAAAGGACAGAAACAGTACTTTGTATCTGTAACGAGCTTCTCTCACTCCGATAAGAATATTGCTGGTGTCAGCAGCTTCCAATGCCGTGTTGGATGCCCCACTAGCCTCTGAGTCTGAGTCGCTGTCAGAAATATCCGAGTCAACTTCAGTCATCTCATCACGATCAACACGCAAATCATTCGAACCTCCCTCAGAAAAGTCATTCTGATGCTTTTCTTTACTTGAAGGAAGCTCATTTGATGGCAATGGCTCTCCAGTTTGTAAAGAGCGCCAATCAGACAAAACCACATGTTTTTCTCTATCTAACAATTGCTTTGAAACGTCATACGGAACCCACCTAGGCAAAATGTTCCATGTTAGAAGGAGTTAAAAAAAACATAATATTAGGAGGGAAGGTGTTTACTCCTTGATCCCAAGCTCACATCACAAGTTCAGATCAAGACTACAATCAAAAGATCAAACTTCAAAGAGGCAGATTAACATGTTGTAGCATATGAAATGTAAACATTTTTTTACTTTACATGCACAGAAACTAGGAACAAACTTCAGTAAAGACATCTCCTAAAGCAAATTGATCGGCCTGATAGGAAATCAATATGGTTTTATTAGGAAATTTGTGTCAAAGTTCAGGAGTGAATGCAATAGCCAAGAAAGTATTACAGTAAAACTTACTTCCACTTATCATAAACTTTTAAGTAAAACTTACTCAAATCGTAGTGGACAAAGAAGCTCGGACGGCCGATATGCAGCTTTGTATCTCATCTTGCTACAAGAGTGAATGTAATAGCCGAGATAGTAGTACTGGAGACTTGGGCAGTGTGATTGGTTTTCACGAACCCAATTAATTTCTTGTAAAGCAGAATACTTGCCGAGTGATAAAGAGGCAAGGTCAGGGTCCCAAAATAAATATTTGCTTGACAAACACTTGGGGAGTATGTCAACAACACCAACTGCTATTAGCTTCCCATCTAACACATACTGTTGATGAAAAGAGCCGAAGCCACATGGAGGAACCGTACCATCGTTGGTTGCTTCAACATAAACCAACGGTGTGTCAACCAAAAATCTCTTGTATGAGCTTTCAGTGACCTTATCAATTGAGTCATTGTGCACTTGAATCTGATATTTCCTATATAAAGAATATTCTTCAGAATCAAAGCTAGCCCTGTTCATCCGAACCTCAAGCCTTCGTCGTTTGCATTGCAGCCCCCCACAATTTTCCTCGAAATGCCTGTCACTCCTGCTGCTTGCAGGAGGAGATGATTTTGGTATTGTACTCCTTTCAACTTCAACTACATTTTCTTGCTTCAAAGAAGAATAGAAATTTATGTGCCCGTTGGAAGCTCTGGCTGACAAACCACAAATTTCCATCTTCTTCAAATCACTTACTAAAATTTCAGCAATCATCTTAGGTGAAAGCTCAATTGAGTCTTCATTTCCTCCCATACCATTTCCAGAGGAATTTACTTTTACCACATCTTTCTTTGGTCGTTTTAGAGTGGCTGCAATCTGGAAGGCAATATTACAAGAAAATACAAGTTCTTCAGACATTTCTGCTTGCAACTTTCTTTTAGCCGATGCAACTTTCTTTATTGAAGCCTTTGGAAACTGTATGTCAGAATCGACCTCCCCCTTTTGTATATATAATTTTGCAGCATTATCAACTTGGCCTGACAAAAAATTCATAATCTGTTCCGACTTGTCCTTACCGACACATCCAAACTCAGAGGATCCCATCTTGGTGGAACTTTTCTCCCCATCTTGTGCTTTGCCGCCTGATCCCCCAGAAGTACTTACCTCCCCCTTTAACTTACCAGTTTTCTGCAAGTCCAACGTGCCATCTAGAAACCTATAAAAGATTAACTGCAATTGTCACCTGTCTAGAACTTTTGATTCCTTATTCTAGAACTAGAAAGTATACCCTCGGTACCAAAATTGAAACAATTTTGAAGAAAATAGAAATTGAGGATTTCTATTGAAATGACAAAGGAGCCCCTTAAAGTGACATGACTTTGAGAAGTGGAATTAACAAGTTTGAAAGTGGAGGAGAGGTCACTTCTGAGTTCTGACAAGTAACAAACAGAACTCATACTATGTTTCCAAAACTAAAAAAAATTCAAATGCGGCATATTTGTTGACAACACATTCCAGCAAATCATTATTGAACCCAAGCAACAACCTTCAAGAATGTATTGGCATGCAAGACAACATACATTATCAGAGCAGAAATTTCCAGACAAAGTAATTCGTCAACACACCTTTGCATCCTTTTAGATACTCTCGTTTGTTCTTTAGAAGAAACAAAATCACTAGCTTTGAGGCGAATTGTATATTGTGGACAGCACGTCTTCTTCATGTCAGGTTTGTACAAGAAACAGCCAGATCTTCTCCAACCCCTGTCAAGAAGAGCTGCAGAGAAGAAGAATTCAGAAAAATCATTCTGTTTGAGTCAAAACTCATAAATCAATTGGAAACGATCAAATATCAATTCAGACACCTTTGACAAATAAAAATATGCGTGATAATTTGCTATATTCAGATAAAGGCATCAGGTATATCACACAACCTATGACAAATATATAAGTGCAAAGAACCTCATTTAGAATAAGATTACTGTCAGATTTGCTACCAAGTCTGTCCTGATTGTGAACATATAATGAAAACACATTTGCAGTTGGAACGTTACAACTGATTTATCATATTGTGGAAATGGTGCCGCTCACTGCATAAAAACATGGACATAAAAAAAATACAAATATGCACAAAGTACTATAAAGATATGGTTGACCAATGAAATAACACTAGATAGACAAACATAAATTTTTAAGGAAAGGGAGTTCTCACGAAACTATATGTGTATATAATCAGAGAACTAACCTTGATAATCATCAACAGTGAGACTTTCTGCCCAAAGCCCTAAAATAGAAAAAGAAAATGTACTTCAGAAACTATAAGCATATCTTTATTCAACAAATATTTGGAAGAATTCCTATTATCGGGGACGGTCAGGGAGAGAAGGAACAAAAAACCATAGAAAAGGGATGGCTACCTGCATTTTAGCATCAGAAGAGTGAGAACAACAAAGTTTAGACTACTTACAGTAAGTACATAAAAGAAGACCAAATATACATCAAGGCATGATAAATATGCATCGCTTTGGGTATGATGTGAAATTTCACTTTATGGTACAGGTGCAACATTTGCTAGGCTGCACAGAGCAATTGGTGGCTGCATGGTAACACTTTTCATGACAGAGCACAAGTAAACGCTCGAGTCTGAGCAAGCAGCTTTATTACTAGATGGCATAATGAATGCATGTAGTATGAAATTATGGGGCCACTCCTAAAACTACAAAATTACTACAATGAGGATAGGAATATGCAGGAAAGTTTCATTCAAACAACAAAGAAACCAATTAAACATGTTCTATTGATGTTTGTACCAATCCTACCGTGGCCATTACTACACTCAAAATTGTTGCGCTCTCAAAATTGAAATTCCATAATAGTACATAACATTTCTACCACTTCAAATATGGCAACAGCCACTCGCCCACATATCATACTAGAGCATACACATTTATCATGTATGTGTATCTATAAACATTAAACACTAACATGATGTTTTGAAATTCACATTTATACCTTGCAAACTATATGTAAACAGATACCAAAAAACCAAAAATCAAATCATTTCAGTATTCGAACACTTTCAAAGCATAAAAGGACAGTACCTTGACACTAGAAATTATTCAACGTACTGAACACATACTTCTCCGCAAGTCATCAAATTTATAAAGAACCAAATAGAAATTCTTCCTGGAATCCTTTACCTTCTAAGCAACAAAAATAAATATCCCACGTCTAAGCAATATCTCAAATCAGCTAAAAACAGACAGATTCTCAAACGCGCGACCACATAATACATCAATTAACCAAATTACGGAGAGACTCACCGTGAGTTATACTAGTGTGAGCACCAGATTTGCAGTAACCACACGTGCTTTTCCGGCGTCCGACATCCATCACCAAGCTTTCGCCCCTGCCGCCATTTCCGCCGGGGCCGGCGCTGCCGCTTGTACTCGCTCTGTTTCTCGTCGCCATCCACCCCCAATCTTCACCGATTCAATGCAAACTATACAACGATCTCGATCCCAATCCTTAAACGGTGGGGAAAATACAAATATGCGAATTCAGGATCGTTCCGCGGCTGCCTTGGTGGATGAATACCGGTGGGGAATTATTACGGAGAGACTCGTATGGTGCTTTACTATCTGATTTGTATTCCGGATTATTTTATTTCTCGGTCTTCTTACTTGGTTGTTAAGAACGTTGTTTCAGCCTTGGTCTTTCCTTAATTTTATGCTGTAGTCCTTAGAAGTTATCGCAAATTAGTATACGACCCACATATGTACTTACTCTCTGTTTTTTTCGTTGCTACGAGTACTGTTCACGTGTATACTTAAACTAAAACTTTTTAGTTGCATTCAACTGTGCTTGGGTGGTAGCAAAAAAATAAAAAACACAGAGGAAGTATAGTCTATGGAAACTTAAACCTTTTTAGTTGCATTCAACTGTGCGCTGGGTGGTAGCAAAAATAAAAAACAGAGGAAGTATAATCTATGGGAATATGGCTATGGCCCATGGGCAAAACCAAAAAGAAGAGACTAGAGTAGCATTGCACATTGTAATTTTGTATGAGTATAAGCATCTGTCCTAGACTCTAGAGTCTGAGATACACAGGAGTATTATTCAATAAGTTACAAAACAAACAAAAGCGAAAGCATGGAAAATTTTGAGGTGAAGGAAGACTGACATAATACTACACTGTAATCTTGATTATTATTCCTAAAGAAACCTCCTCGTCAGTTGTCCCTCAAGGATCCACGCTGAGTCACTTTCTCCTTCAGCATTGCATCATTTGGTTCAAAAGATTTCAGCTTCTGGGGCTTTTTGTTTCCTTTGTTAACGAATGCCGACTCTGCCAAGTCGATGGCTCTAGCAAGACCAGCAGCCTTGCGCTCGCACTCTAGCTGCTCATCGTCTGGTTTACTATCAGCAACAATTCCAGCTCCAGCTTGGATATGCGCCACCCACTCTCGGCGCTTGATGCCATTGTCATATGAATACATTGTGTCGTAACGCACGTTTGTGGGGAAGACTATTGTCCGGAGAGCCAGAGCGATGTCCAGATCACCTAAATATGAAATTCCTCCGAAGCCACCACTGTATGGTCCCCTCCTCGTTTTCTCCAGTTTATCAATCAATTCCATGGCTTTCACCTGAAATATTGAGCAAATGAAACAAGAACCTTCTCAAGAGATTCACGGGTTGTAGCAGGGCTTCAAGATAATGCTGTTCGTGTAGAAACTAACAACGAATACCATGCACCTCATATCACCAAGGGACACCCTGACTCCCTGAGGTGTATGAAGCTTTCACATAGGACAATTTTGTAACAACGCATTGCCAAAGATGAGAGTTATCTTATAGCCTGGAATCCAATGCTTCTGATTTTATGTTTAGTTTTTCAGTTGTGTATAAACTTGTACACGGTAAAGAAGGATTGTTTACCTTTGGTGCTCCACTGAC
Organism: Hygrophila difformis; assembly: GCA_030278955.1. Lineage (NCBI taxonomy): Eukaryota > Viridiplantae > Streptophyta > Magnoliopsida > Lamiales > Acanthaceae > Hygrophila > Hygrophila difformis. Next base: position 11,171,757 of record JAOANR010000007.1, read on the forward strand.
CGTTCCAACAGGCAATGCAGCACGCAGTGCATCCCATCCTGTTAGATTATCGAGCAATTCCCCTGTTACCTGTGAGCATAATGTTGTCCAGAGTCAAACAATATTGTTTGGAAGGTATAGAGTATATACATGATTTTGAGAAAGGTCGATATGCACCCATTTGAGAACAGAGGCACGAAACTAAGCATTGCCTTGACACGAGAATTCATTCAAATCCTTACTGAAAAGGAACTCTTACCGTTGAGCTGATGTGCGTTACATGGGAGTATCTTTCAACATTCATGAGCCTTTGCACTTTGACAGAACCATATTTTGAAACCTGCATCAAGGTCAGAAAAATAAAGGGAACTAAAATGATATGAAGACTTTACACAAATGACTCTTGGAAGCAATTCAAACAGTAATCATAATCAGAAATTTAGGACAGACAAGAGATTTTGCTTTCAGAGACTTCATGTTGTTTAAAAGACTGATAAGTACAGCAGGCACAACTATATCATTTAGAGCAGCAAAGTAAGTATGAGAAACCTTGCCAACATCGTTTCTGCCCAGATCAACCAGCATAATATGTTCAGCACGTTGCTTCTCATCATTGAGAAGGTTCATTTCTAGTTTCTCGTCCTCTTCCAAAGTCTTTCCTCTTCTAGTCGTCCCAGCCAACGGCCTATTTGTAATAATGTTCTGTAGTGCAAGAAAAAAAAAAAAAAAAAAAAAAAAAAAAAAAAAAAAAAAAAAAAAAAAGAGGCATTGTTCAATACAACTTCAGAATGAACAAACCATAGAGGAAATAATCTTAAAACTCGGTTGGAAGTTGGAAATTGTCACTTCACCTTCTTCGAGCGTGTAAGAATTTCTGGGCTTGAAGCAACCAGAATGCAACCTCTCGCCTGATGCAAAGGGAAAGAGAAGAATGACATCTTAGCTGAAAATAGTGAGATCTGATTTTTGCACTGAATAAGCTACCTGTAAGTAAGACATATATGGACTTGGATTCACAGCTCTCAGAGCTCTGAATATTTCAAATGGGTCAGCAAAAGTCCTCCTTTCAAAGCGCTGACTTAAGACAATCTGAAATATGTCCCCCGCCAATATATGTTCCTTTGCCTGCACAACAGCTTTCATGTATTCCTCCTTTGTCATAGTGCTATTTTCCAAAGGAGGTCCATATTCTCGAGTGTGCAAATCGATATAACCAGGAGACAGCCTGGGACTGGCGCATGAGTTGAGTGAATTCATTAGCAAATGCAATGGCACAGCTCATTTTAATGAGATGAAAAGAACACCAAAGACGGCTTACAGGTCAATATCTTGTACTTGAGAAACTAATGTTTGCAATTGTTTTACTCCATCGGCATATGCCTTTTCCGCAGAGGAATATTTATTTAACCGCACCCAGTGAATGACGTAAACTTTCTGACAAAAAAAAAATGCCAGTAAGATATTTTTAACTGATGACCTGGATAACACAAAATTATAAGAATGGAAAGAAACAAGGGCCTGCAACAGATATGGCCCAACTTCAAGCAATATGAAGTGTAACATATTAGTAAATGTGCAGTCAAATCCAAGCGCAATGGGATATATATTGTGCAAAGCTGATTAATAATTATTTTCTGACAATTATATTTATTTGATTGACATTACAAATGTAAAACTAATGGAGATTAAAATCCATCCTCTTAATGTGATGAAAAATGGTAATGACAAAATCCACATTCTAATTTACATTGTACCGTGACCACTATACCTTGTCCACATGATCAAAAACAAGTACATCGTCATAGAGTCCGAGATGAATGTCAGGCAAGCCCCTATCGTCAATTGGTGCACTTGAGAATGGCAGTTTTTTCTTCTCCACATAGCGAACGGTATCATATGAGAAAAAGCCAACCCATCCACCTATTATAGGGTATGTTGTTAGAGCAGTTTTAAGTTTGTAATGGTACATTTTTATAATGATTGAGCAGGTGAAGAAAATATGAGCGGTTTCCAGGTCACAAATACACCACACATTCATCAAAGCCAAGAATAAAGCATTAGAAGGAGGCATGTTCATTCTACCTAAAAAACAAGTAGCTACCAGAGAAAATAAATAGATATAGATATTCACCTCAGCTACAGGTTTATGAACAGTGAACACACTAATTCTCTGATCTTGTGCTTAATATTGATAGAAATATGCGGCAAGAAGCTCAATCTTGACTTAGATTCGACTATTAAGCATTTTTACTGCAATTCGCTTGCCTAGGTTGATGTTTTATTTTAACCAGAAACAATTCTAAATGGTGTCACCAATGCCACACTTTATTAAGATAAATGTCCTGAAACTCAGGGACTTATGACATTAGCTCAACATTCATGTCCTCATTCCCTCACATGAAACACGCGTATCAAATATTGCCAAGATAGACTTGCTTTCGGCTAATCCTTTACCAAATAAGATAGATTAGCTTTCGGAATTTAAAATCCCAGTAACCATGTACCAATGAAACATGCAAAAAGAAAAAAAGAAAATGATGTCCCGACTTCCAATGATAGAGTTGCCAACGGCAAACCATATAGAGTACTAAATAACAATATTCTGTCCCATGCACAAAAATGTTGGCTAATAAGATACATCCTTCCCTAATTACTGCATTATAAAGTTGCAAGTGGGTTAGCTGTAAGTTAAACGATCACACTAATGTCAACATAATACGATCAGGAAAACAAGATTCATAATTATGAACACCAAATTCTCACCACAAAATGCTTCTGGAAGCTCATGGATTAACTGAGGACGCCAATCTTCTGAAATGCTTCTAGGAATTGTCATTGGATCCTCTACAAGCTTCTCAGTTATTTTCCCCAACTCGTGATCAAGAACTGTAACCTTATTTTCCTTTGCTATAACCTCCATAGCCGGTCGCGCCCCCACCACACTGTATCTACCCTGAAGTAAAATTAAGAAAATGATGATCGTTAATACTTCCACATAGGTGAGCACTTATTAATGGCAGAACTAATTTATTCTTACAACAGCCATATGTTGACCAGGCTCCACAGATTCAAACAGGAAGCTTGGAGCTTCCTTCTCATCTGCTCGAACCAAGCATCTGTAAGCTAACGCCGGAGTCAAATGATCTGAGAATATGCACTTGAATAGAGGGATGACGTTTCCCTTTTCCGAAGCTTCAATAAATTTGCTCTCGTTCACCTCTGCAATATACACAAATTGAATAAAGGGGGGAAATCACAAGACAACAGCAAACCGTCACCTCAGTGAACAATTGAACATAGCTCCATATATTCTACCAAATTTAATACCATAACCAAACTCTTAAATTAACTATACAAAACACATATAACCTTCTAACAAATTGAATTCACTTCAGTAATTCAATTCCATTCCAATTTCCAATTCCTCATTCTCCCACTAAGAAATTAAATTTTTTTAAAAGAATCACTCCACATTCCACAGTCCAAAAACACAACATACGAACGTGCATACTCGTCACCGTCAATTAATCCCACCAGGATGTAATAACCACCATAATGCAGTGGTGCAGATTAATAAATGCAGACCTAGACGTGAAAAAGGCATGGCACCACAGCACTCGAATGAGGCGCGCCGAAATGTAACCGTGTTGCTCCAGCATCTTCCCCGCGAAATGCCTACCAAAGACGTCGGAGATACCCTCTGAATCGCCGGAGATGGGCGGTGGGGGAGCGATAGAGTTCGCATTTGCACGGCTTCGGTAGGAAATCAATGGCAGCTCAAGGAAAATGGACACTCTAGAGAGAGGGGAAAATGCTTTGAACTGAATATGTTTTGTTCTGAAATTTATAGCGTAAGCGTGTCTCACTGTCTCTGTTCTGATCCATTTTTCCAATAAATTAAATTCATTATATTTTTGGAAGGTTTATTATACTATGTTAATAAAATATTACTATAAGATTATGTGTTAAATAATATTCTGCACTCATCCAAAAAAAAAATAATATTCTGCAGCATTTTTGGGAGATCTTTAACTTTTATTTCAAAACAAAAGTCTGATTATATACACTAGCTTTTGGAAGCTTCTTTCTAGAAACTACAAGAGTTAGCTTTTTGGAGCTTTCGGAATTTACTTTCTAAAATTTAATTAATTTTTTTCTTCAAATTATAATTTTGACAACTACAGCTACTTGTACCAAACACTTATGCAAAACAATTCCGTTAGGGTGCGACTAAGCATTTTGATTTGATGTACTGCGGTACATCGCAGCCATTGATTTAATTTATAAATTGATGGTTGAGATTAACTTAAAGGTTAAAATAGTAATTTTGCTACATTTAGCTTGTGAACAGACAATTGCTGATTCTTCCATTCTTCTTCCGTTCTTCTTATTCTTCCGTTCTTCTTCTCTTCTTCTTTGCATTTAAAGGATTGATCTCATATCACCCTCCAATTTGCTTAATTATGCTGCTATACATAGATATACGTCGCTGAAATATTTTTAAATAAAGTCATTGAATTGTTCATGAAAACGTACCTGAAATATTCTAGTTGAGTCGTTGAATTATTCTTCATAGCATCGCTGAATTATTCTTCATAGCATCGCTGAATTCTTCTTGACGGCCTCGTTGAATTCTTCTTTGTAGCGTCGCTGAATTCTTCTGTGTAATGTGGCTGAATGCTGAACTCTTCTAGGATAGTGTCGCTTAAATATTTTTTATAGCATTTTTTATAAACAATCACTAAATTGTTTTTTTGTAGCATGATTGAAATTATCTATTAATATATTTGTTACCATTCGTTGATGATTATTTGAAAATATTAGATTAGATATGATATTATTTACCAAATATTAGATATGATAACATACTAAATATAGGTTTACCAAATATTAGATATGATATTATTTACCAAATATTAGATATGATAACAGAATTGTTTTTGGTAGCATCGCTGAATCATTCTTGGTCGCGTCGCTGAATTCTGCTTGGTACCATCTACTTGATCTCGCTGAAATATATTTGATAGCATCTATTCATTATTTTTGATAGCATCACCGGATTATTTTTGGTAGCATCGCTGAATCATTCTAGGTTGCGTCGCTGAATTATTCTTGGTACCATCGCTGAATTATGCTAGATACGGTCGCTGAAATATATTTGATAGCATCCCTTCATTATTTTTGGTAGCATCACATAATTGTTTTTGGTAGCATCGCTGAATCATTCTAGGTTGCGTCGCTGAATTATTCTTGGTATCATCGCTGAATTATGCTACGGTAAATTTGATACGTATCTTTGATCATAAAAAGATATTATTTGAAATATTAGATATGGATTACCAAATATTTGATATGATTTACCAAATAATAAATATGATTACATACTAAATATAGAGTTACCAAATATTAGATATGATAACATGTCTAAAATACTTGTCGTATCGCTGAAATGCATTGTTTTTAAAATGAACTATTATTGTGTTATGACAATTATACCCTTTTTCATTTACAACCCTTGTATTTTAAACGGACGCTTCAGATCGCTGCCTTCATGTGCTGTGGGATTTGTTGATCGCACCCTAACTGGACCCTATGCAAAAACTAATAGCTACAGTTCCCAACAGTTACAACTACTTTGTTTCTGTTACTTCCCTCCATAAAATACTCTCTCCGTCCCGTTAATTATGGTCCATTTCTTTTGGTCACGAGAATTTAGGTAATGAAGTTTAGTAGTGAAAATGATGTGATTAAACTTAGTTATTTCCCTCATCTCATTTTATAATTGTTATATTTGACATTTGATACTATTTATTATTTAACTTGGACTCAATATTATCGCAATGATGTACGAAGATAAAAATAGTCAAGTATTGTCTTGTTACAATCGTCTAATCGTATAGTTTTAAAATATATATTTTATATCATTTTTACTTATACTCATTTTAAGTTATTAATGGTTAAATAATTACATTAGACTTTGTGCACAAAGTATAATTATCATTATTGTGGGATTTTTAATTATAATTATATTAATCTAATTTACTTAAAAGGGAAAGTGGGCAAAAATTATTGGATAGTGGTAGTAAAAAATACAAAAAAAAATTACAATTGTTTGTGTTGCCACTGACCAAACCTTCATTATTCATTACATACTCTACAAGGTACATTATTCTTTAATGATGATAAAAATAATGCACGTTTCTCTTGATGATAAAAATAATTACTGTAATAGTATGGTATTTATGTAAAACGTGTATTATTTTTTTCCCTTTAATAATTGCTAAATTGAAGCATCCCCACCCAATCCCCCCATAGGCCATAGGCCATAGGCCATATAACATGACTACATGAGACATGACCAATGCCTACCATAGGATGATGATGATACATTAATGGGTGAAAGTTGACTGTGGCCTGTCAGACCTTGCCAGTTACTTTTCTGCCCGCCGCTTTACGGCCTTTAGTTTTTTACCCGAAAAGACCGAAAACCCTTTGGCCCGGATGCTTGGCCCGGGCCGGGCCAAGCAGATAGAACCGGGCCAAGAGTAATCCAGGCTTATCCAAAATTGTTCTTGATTAGAGGTGCTTGACCCGGAACGATTAAGCTTGGCCCGGCGGGCCAAGTTGTTGAGTGTCCCGGCCAAGACCTTGGCCAGTGCCAATTTGCTTGGCCGGTGTCATTTTGCTTGGCCCGTGACATAATGTGTCCGGGCCAAGCGCTTGGCCAGTGCCTGTTTGCTTGGCTGGTGGCCTTGTCTCTTGGCCCGCGCCTAAATCGTTCCGGGCCAAGCCTCGGGAAGGCCGAAAGCTAGTCAATTGTCATTACGTGCAGCATTTATTCCCGTCCTGTGAGTGCATGGAATATATTCTTCTCCATAACCTCCCCCACCACGCACATTCATTGTTCAACTTCCTCTCCACCATTTTCGTTCAAATTTTTTGGACAGATCTAGATATTTTCAAAACACTGCCACCAAGGAGATACCCCGACGGTGATATACCACCATTCGCACTGCCACCATTTTCGCCGTCCGACGTGCATGCTCCTCCGGTTGAGCTCGGGTTCGTTGAAAAATTTTTCTCGTTCGTATTATTTTGGTTGCACTATAATTTTTTTGTCGCACATTTGCTTTCTATTGATTAATCTCTTGTTATTATTTCAGATCCGACGTGTAGGGCTAGCGAAAGTTTGAGTTTGGGCGAAGATCCGAACGACTAAATATCTATTGTAAGTATTTTTTTTTTTTCTGATTAATTGTTTAAATGAATATGTTTCATTTTCCGTGTTCATCAAAGAGATAACCTAAAAGATTTTTCGTGTGAAGTCATGAATTTCTGTCTAAACTACTATAACAATAATTAACTCGAGGGTTTTATGCTATAATATCGAGAAATGTTAGTGTTTTATGCGATTTTGTTCATGCAACGCCCGTGGGCCAAGCACTGTCGAGCAACCAGTGTTTGGTTCTGCATCCTGGTGCTTGGCCCGGACTCCCACCTTGGCCTGGCCAAGAAGCCGGGCCAAGCGGGAAGTGTGCTATAGGGCTCAGGGTTCAGGGTTGTAAGTTGTTGCTCTGGATTCATGCAAATTGAGTGGACCAGGCACTGTCGAGCAACCAGTGTTTGGTTCTGCAGACTGGTGCTTGGCCCGGATTCCCATAATGGCCGGGCCAAGTTCCCTGGCCAAGCTGATTTTTTTTTTTTTTTTTTGTTATTTTGGGTGAAATGTTTAATTTTTTTTTTGGAACTGTGTTTGGTGCAGTTGCACTATTGCGCGAAAGTAATGTCCTCTTGGCTGTTTGGTTCGGGAGGGCTGTTTGGAGGGGACGGGAACACCGGAAATGACATTGAGCACAATGATAATCGTAAGTATTTATACGTGCTGTATATACCTACAAATATATATTCAAAATATTTTTTTTAGCTGCATAATGTTTTCAATTAAGCGAAATTTCAATCCTTGGATGCATGTTAGTTAGATATGTTAGACTTAATTCTTTAAGTTGTTATGCACATGGTTAATTTGTTAATTTTGTGGGGAGTTTGGCTATCCATTCTTATGGTGTTGTTGACTATGTGTAAGAGATTTAATAAGGCTTCATTACTTGTATTATTATTATTATTATTAGTATTATTATTATTATTATTATTATTATTATTATTATTATTATTATTATATAAGTATAAAATACAAAGAATTTTGTGGAAATATTTAAAAATTAAAGTAATATATAACAAATTATAATAAGGATTTTACATCGTTATTTATATTATAGAGATAAGATTAAGCGATGAAATGTTGGACTTTATCTGAAAAATAGAATATAAGAGTGTACGAAAAAATGAGATTACAAGAAAATTGTGTTTACATTTACATTATTTTTATGTAGTATTATTATTTTATTACATTTTTCTTAGAGCAGAATAGTTGAAGAAATTGTATTATGAATTTAATAAATAAATTTTAAATAAAATAATGCAAATATGAAAATAATAAAAAAATTATTAATTAAAATAATGCAAATATAAAAATACTTAAAAAGCAATGAAGAGAATATTATTATTTTAATAATTGAAATAATGCAAATATAAAAATAAAAAATATAAAAATAATGCAAATTTAAAAATAATAAAAAAATATTATTATTATAATAATTAAAATAATGCAAATATAAAAATAATTAAAAAAATATTATTAATTAAAAGAATAATTGGTCTATTTTTGTATTACTATTCATTTTAATTATAATTATTTTGTAAGTATAAATGAAAAGAAATAGTTTAACAATGTTTTTTAAAAAAAAGATCAAGATTGTAAATTGAAAATTGTATTTTCATAGATCCGTGTGTACTATAATTATAATTATATAATTAAATTTTATACAATTTAAAAATAATGTATTTTATTAATTAAATTTTTCTTTTTAACTTGAATAGAATAAAAGTATAATTAACTAGTAAAGTTAAATTAAACAATTAAATGAAATAAAATAACATAAAATTGAATGAGAAATCAAATTCTATTTATTTTATTTTCGTTTACTTTAACAATTAATTTAAAAATTATTTTATATCATATTTACTTTATTATTTTATTTTATGTGACAATTTTTACTTCATTATTTCTAATTAATTATATTAATTATTTTATTTAAATTTATTCATTTTCGTTTGTATTTGTAAGACTATTTTATTTTTCTTAGTTTTATCTTATTTAAAAATTGCTCAGACAAAGATTATAGTTATCCAACTAGGAAAAATAGTTTATACTTGCAAAAAACATATATGGCCACAATGCCATACCACCACAAAATTTTATCATGAAATCTGACTATTTGTAGAGAAAGAAATGATCAAGAGATAGATGCTTATTAGAGATCATATTTAATGTATGGTTGTGTTCCCCGAAAAAGGAATGCATGAACCAGCAAATTATACTAGCGCAGCCCCGTATCCGGATGGTGGTGTTCGGGCAGGGAATTGGACAGAACGCATATTCGGTTTCCCATCGTCGCACAATCCATTTTTGTCCGGGAATGCAGATGCTACTAGCAGTGGCTATGCACCAGAACATCAGAATTACTACGGAAGGAGCACCCCCGGACAGTATCCGGGATTCCCGGACGGCGTGCCAGAGCAGGAGCTGGAGCAGGATCGCGAGCCCCATGCAATCATTGCGTTCGAGGAAGGGGAGGTGGGCGGGCAGGATAACAATGTGGAGGAGGACCCGAGTGATGAGAGTGAGGAAGAAGAATGGCAGGATGAATGGGGGGAGTCAGACGCGGACGTAGACTACGAAGAGTTGGTGGCGCATCGACTCATTCTCTCTTCTTTCAAGGTCTTTTGGAGAATTGTACGAAGCGGAGGTTCTATCGAGGGGTTAGAGCCCGGCGACGATCCGGATATTGGGGCGCCGCCAGTAGGGTTCACTGTACCTGAGATGAGCCAGGGGAATTGGAATTTGCCCCGCCCGGACTTTGGCCTACCTGAGGAGTTCGTGGACCCGTACGTGGACGAAACAGTGGATAGAGAACTGGCGCCCGGATCCGTTTTCACGACGAAGAGGCGGTTGCAAGAGAAACTAGTGGAGTACTTGGTTGGAGAGAGGTGCGGGTATGTGACGTGCAAGTCTGACAAGAAGCGGTACTGGGTACGATGTTCCGTCGCGGAATGCGAATTCCGGATGCGTGCCCGAGGCACCGCATCGATATGGACTGTCTATAGATTGATACCTCACAGTTGCGTGATGGACCCGGACAACATTCCTGATACGAGACTTCCGTCGAGGCATTTGGGGGCATATTATGCCAATGAGGTTGCGATTGGGGCGGAAACGTTGGGCCCCGAAGCGCTGCAGGCCCGGTTGCTAAGGGACGGCGTTAGAATCTCTGTGGAAATGGCGAGGAAGATTTGGAACCATGCCATTTCACATATATTCGGCGGGCAGGACGTCTCGTTCAAGATGATTCCGTCATACCTATATATGCTGCGGCAGCAAAATCCTGGGTCCGTGACCGAGTATGTAGTCGATTCTGACAACAAATTCTTGTATTGTTTCTTCGCGCTAAGTGCCTCTATCTCTGGGTGGAAAGAGATGCGGCCCTTCATTGTCATTGACGGCACGCACCTCAAGGGTAAGTACAAGGGGATACTTTTTGCGGCGGTGACAAAGGATGGGAATAATCAGATATTCCCGTTGTGTTTCGGTGTTGGACCGAAGGAGTCGACACGGGCGTGGAGATGGTTTCTGATGCAAATGAGGGGTGCGTTGCTTCCACACAATAAGGTGTTGATAATCTCGGACGGTTCTCCCGCAATAAGAGCTGCAGTTGAACAAGCACTCCCCTCTTTTCCACATGTTTTGTGTTGCGTGCACTTGGGCAAGAATCTGGCCAAGTACGGGGGAAAGGGAGCCGTGGACGCGTTCATGGGAGCGGCATACGCGTACAAGAGGTCCGTCTATGAGCGGCATATGGCTACCCTCAGGGACATGTATCCGAATGCGTACAAGCATTTGGTGGAGGAAATAGGGCCCGAACGGTTTTCTCGAGTCCACTGTCCTGTGCGTCGGTACGACATGATGACGACGAACATCGTCGAAAGCATGAACCATGTCTTGCTGTGGGCACGCAGGTTACCCGTGTGCTCCATGTTGGAGGTGCTTCGTGCGACAATCGGTGATTGGTTCCGAAAAAGGCATCAAGCTGCATCTGCTAGCACAGAACGTTTAACTGACTGGGCAGTACGAGAGGTTTTTGATCGCAAAGCGTTGGGTCAGAAGATGAAGATAGAACAAACGCAGGCTGAGAATGTGTACCAAGTGAGACACAACAGTAAGTCGTACACAGTCAGCCTGACGGATGACCGAAAGTGTACTTGCCAGCGATTCCAGAATGACTTGATCCCGTGCGCCCACGCCATCCCCGTGATACAGTATGTATATGATAAAATTGTTTAATTATATCAGTAACGTGCCCCTTTAGTTCCGTGACAGAGCACTCGTAAATTATTTAATATGTGCAGTCTTCTGAGGCACGAAATAAGTCACTATGTTGGAGCGTGCTATTGGCGGTCTGGTTTGGTTGATGCATGGAGCGGGCCGGTGTATCCAATGGCACACCCGAATGATTGGATGATACCGGCTGAAATTGCGGACGCCCCATGCGAGACCCCTGAATGCCCCCGTCAAGCTGGAAGACCTAGAATGACCAGGCTTCAATCGGCAGTCGAACGAGCATCTCGTGCGGGGCGGCCCCAAAGATGTCGCAGGTGCGGACAAACCGGACACAACCGGAAGAACTGCAACGCCCCTGTCGACGATGTTCCCGAGACGTCTGGAAGGCGGGCCCGTGGTCCGAGAAAATGTTTATCGTGCGGGCGGGACGGTCACACGGCACAAGGGTGCCCGGCGAACATGCCTCGTACAGTCCCTGATTTGAACCGGCCCGTACCACACGTGTGGGAGACGTGGCCCAACTGAGTAACGTATGGTAGTGGTAGCGTACGTTATGCATTTATTCGGCTGTATAAAATAATGGTGGGGCACGAATTTGCGATTTTAAGTGTAATCGGAGTTAATGAAAAATACTAATCGGTAGTGGATTGTTATCCTTCTCTTCTATATTCTGATTCATGTATTTTGCTCCTGTCTACCTCTAAAACAAACTGTAGCTGATTTCGAAACTGTTACTCTCTGTATTCCATGAGTATAATTTTACCATTCGAATCGTGCCCTTGTTCCCTTGTATGCCCCCAGTTATAAGTTAATGATCCAGGCTGTTCTCCTTGCCTGACAGTTCCATACTTTTGAGGTTATGGAAAGAGAAGTTAACTTTACATCTTCTGAACTCTTCTTTCCAAGTGAGAGGCATGGTGGCCGGGGCTATAATTGCAGGCCGACAGTTTGGAAACTTTTTTAAGTAGGTTTCAATGAATACAATGGTCAAACGGGTTTCCCCCGATTCTCTCTTATTTCCAACAGTAATTGAAACTCGTTTAAGCATTGTATTCATTGAAACCTACTGAAAAAAGTTTCCAAACTGTCGGCCTGCAACTATAGCCCCGGCCAACATGCCTCTCGCTTGGGAAGAAGAGTTCAGAAGATGGAAAGTTAATTTCTGGTTCCATAACCTAAAAAGTTTGGAACTGTCAGTCAAGGAGAACAGCCTGGATCACTAACTTATAACTGGGGGCGGACAAGGGAAAAAGGGCACGATTCGAATGGTGAAATTATACTCATGGAACACAGAGCGTAGCAGTTTTGTAATCATCTACAGCTTGTTTGAGAAGTATTCAAGGAGCTGAATCCATCAATGAGAATATAGAGGTTATATGCATGCCGTAAGAAACGTTGGAGTGGCAAGCGTGACTCGGCACGCCCTTTTTACGCGACTGGCGTGCAGCTTCGACATTTTCTAGACTCACATAATGATCAGACTCTTATCCCGCGACAGTATACTGTGACTGTGGGCGTTTTATTTTACTTGGTTGGAATGATAAGATCCGGCATGCTTTGCCTGAAGGAATTATGAAGTGCATGGTCGGAGATTGTCGAGAATGTTCAACCCGATTTCTGTCGTGGTATGTGTGCCCACAATGCCTGACGCACGAACATGGTGGACTTTTCTACCACTGTCTGGCAAGTAGGGCATGAGTTCTTATTCTTTATCTAACACAGCGATGGCGCCTTACATGGTATTGGAGAAAGACATCCAGAATGACCAGCTCGCTGGACCTCTAATTACTCTAAGGATGCGTAAAGGTGGGTCTCCTGCCAGTTGATGACCACTGGGCATTAACACAATCTTTGTAGGCATTTTAGAAGCAGATTATCGGAAGCATGGCACCAGTATTGGTTTATTGTAGTCGTGCTTCTAATAATCTGCTTTTAAAATTCCTACAAAGCTTGTTTTAATGCCCATTCGTCAACGAATGGGAGGATACACACCTTTACGCACGTTAGGGTCATTCGAGGTGTTGCGAGATCGTCATTCTGGATGCTTTTCTCCACTACCATGTAAGGCTCGATCGCTGTATTAGATAAAAAAATATGAACCCTAAACCTCTTGCCATGCAGTGGGAGAATTTCCATCATGTTCGTGGGAAAGGCATTGTGGGCACACATGCCACGGCAGAAGCCGGGGTGAATATTCTCAACAATCTCCGACCATGCACTTCTTAATTTCTTCTGACAATAAATGTCGGATCAAATCATTCCCACTAGGTATAAACTAAAATGCACACGGGCACAATATCTTACCGCGGGCCAGGAGCGTTGATCATTATGCGTGGCAAGAATATGCCGTAGCAGCCCGCCAGCCAGCTTTGCACGAGGAGTTCCTGCATTTAGTAGATGCAGCATAATTTGAAGCAGCATCATTTGATGCAGTTTTCACGGGCATCCGTCATTTGCGGCGCGAGATCAATTGGCACGAGACCAAATAAACGGAAATATCTTCAGTCATTTTAGGCCTACCGGACTGGCGCGTTGCAACGATCGGCCGGCGAGTCGGATGAGGTTGCGGTGCGGGGTGAAATGCTTTGGCGTTCGGACGAGGGGACAAGAATAAGGATGTACTCCACTGATGGACAGTTAGTCCTGGGCTATTCGAAACATCTTCAGCATTCTTATGACGCGAATGCTCAAACTCTTTCCCAACTTCAGGTATGCAGGCGACAATGATCTTCGGCGAGGTTTTGGGTAACTGCTGCGCCCGCACGCTACTGGGCATGTTTTCTCGCGTCGACGTCCGTATGGAGGAATATTGCAGCCGTTCGTCCTTAGCCCACTTTTCCATTAATCTGCATGGCCCGGAAGTTCTGGATTGCCCGATATGTTTTGATGAAATCTAGACATACCAGCAACATAGATAGCACCATTAAGTTCGGTTGCATATGGTGCAGTCGGCTGAGAGAGGTTGAACATAGGGAGAAAAAATACTAGGGGTCGACATAATCGAGCTTGTAGCAGTCATCCCTTGTCTACCTCTTGGTATTTTTTCTCCCTATGTTCAACCTCTCTCAGCCGACTGCACCATATGCAACCGAACTTAATGGTGCTATCTATGTTGCTGGTATGTCTAGATTTCATCGAAACATATTGGGCAATCCAGAACTTCCGGGCCATGCAGATTAATGGAAAAGTGGGCTAAGGACGAGCGGGTGAAAAATTCCTCCATACGGACCTCGACGCGAGAAAACATGCCAAGTAGGGAACGGGCGCAGCAATTACCCAAAACCTCGCCGAATAGCATGGTCGCATGCATACCTGCAGTTGGCAGAGTTTGAGCATTTTCGACATCACAAATGCTGAAGGTTGTTCGGAAAGTCGAGGAGTAATTGTACATCAGTGGACGTCCCAATTCTCCATGCCCCTTAGTCGGAACGCCGAAGGACGTCGTCCCACACCGCATCCTCATCTTCCTCGGTGTCCGATTGTTAGCGGATTGCCTGAAGGCGTCCTTGGTGGACGGAAAGTCGGGATTGCTGGTTGTGATGTTGCGGCATCTCTAGATGCTGGAGGCTATGTTCGAAGCAGGCAACGTCGGCACATGCCTGTGCTGAGGCACAACATATAAACGGGCACCATCGGCATGTGGAAGCATGCTAGGTCGATGCTGATGCAATTGTTAAGCGGGTTTACCCCGCACCGGGGGTATGGGTAATGATGCAGAGGGCGGACCAAAGGATTCAGGAACGAACACGGTGGACATTTCTACCACTACAGGGCAGGGCACGAGTGGGTTGATATATTTTGTACAGTGGTGCGACGGATCCTGCACGGTTTTGCATTAGTCGAATACATGATGGGGCAGAGCAAACTATCTCAATCAGCATGCATCATCTAGAAGTTCTGCAAGAAAAGATCGCTTAAACGAAATGATTGCTTTTCCAAAAGCTACACTCTGCCAAACCAGATGCAGGTGGATTTTTATGAAGGTAACTACGACGCTGAGTTGAAGTTGCGATCAATCCGCTGCAATTCCTTTCCTCTGCCACCTCCCATTGTCCACTGAAAGGCGTCACGTAACAGAACCACTCTGCGGGTGTCTTCCTGCTGACGATTCTGCTGCTCCATTGCATCAACTCTCTTCATTTGCCATCATTGCACCCACTCACGATCGAATAGAAGACTTCAGTTTACCATAAGTCAAACCTTGAAGTCGGAATTGGTTCATAACTGAATCATCCATATATTCCATGCTTCAATCCAGTAATGCTGGCTTAAAATCGTGGCAATCTTCCATGGGACGAATTTATGCCATCATTACTGGTTATGGAATTAGAAATTATATTTCTATTTATCTTAACTCAACGAATACCAAGTGAGGGGCGTGCTGTCTTGCACTCTAATTGCAGGCCGACAGTTTGATAATACCTTTTCAGTAGGGATAATGCTGATGCAATGGTTAAACGGGTTTACCCCGCGCGCGGGGGTATGTGTAGTAATGCAGAGGGCGGCCCGAAGGATGTAGGCACGAACACGGTGGACATTTCTACCACTACAGGGCAGGTCACGGGTGGGTGGCTATATTTTGTAAAGTGCAGCGACGGATCCGTACACGGTAGTGCATGAGTGGAATTCATGATGGGCAGTGCGAACTATGCCAATCAGCATGTATCATCTAGAAGTTCTGCAAGACAAGATATCCTAAACGAAATGATAGCGTTTCCAAAAGCGACACTCTGCCAAACCAGATGCAGGCGAATCTTTATGAAGGTAACTACGACGCTGAGTTGATATTGCGATCAATCCGCTGCAATTCTTTTCCTCTGCCACCTCCCATTGGCCACTGAAAGGCGTCACGTAACAGCACCACTCTGCGGGTAACTTCCTGCTGGCGATGCTGCTGTTCAATTGCATCCACTCTCTTCATTTGCCATCATTGCAGCCACTCACGATCGGATAGAAGACTTCAGTTTACCATAAGTCAAACCTTGAAGGTGGACTTGGTTCATAACCGAATCATCCCTATCTCCCATGCTTCAGTCCAGTAATGATGGCATAAATTCGTCCCATGGAAGATGGGCACGAATTTAAGCCATCATTATTGGACTGAAGCATGGAATTTAGGGATGATTCGGTTATGAACCAAGTCCACCTTCATTTTTTGACTTATGGTAAACTGAAGTCTTCTATCCGATCGTGAGTGGGTGCAATGATGGCAAATGGGAGTGTGGATGCAATTGAGCAGCAGCATCGTCATCAGTAAATTACCTGAAGGGTGGTGCTGTTACGTGACGCCTTTCAGTGGCCAATGGGATGTGGTAGAGATAAAGAATTGCAGTGGATTGATCGCAATATCAACTCAGCGCCGTAGTTACCTTCATAAAGATCCGCCTGCATCTGGTTTGGCAGAGTGTCTCTTTTTGGAAAAGCAATCATTTCGTTTAGGACATCTTGTCTTGCAGAAATTTTAGATGCTACATGCTGATTGGCATAGTTCTTCATTTGCCCATCATGTATTCCACTCATGCACTACCGTGTAAGGCTCCATCGCTGCACTATACAAAATATATCCACCCACCCGTGCCCTGCCCTGTAGTGGTAGAAATGTCCGCCGTGTTCGTGCCTACATCCTTTGGGCCGACCTCTGCATTACTACACATACCCCCGCGCGCGGGGTAAACCCGTTTAACCATTGCATCAGCATGATCCCTACTGAAAAGTTATTATCAAACTGTCGGCCTGCAATAAAAGTGCAAGACAGCACGCCCCTCACTTGGTATTCGTTGAGTTATGATAAATCGAAATATAATTTCTAATTCCATAACAAGTAATGATGGCATAAATTCGTCCCATGGAAGATGGCCACGATTTTAAGCCAGCATCATTGGACATGAAGGACGGAAGATATGCCTGATTCGGTTATGAACCAAGTCCACCTTCAAGGTTTGACTTATGGTAAACTGAAGTCTTCTATTCGATCGTGAGTGGGTGCAATGATGGCAAATGAAGAGAGTGGATGCAATTGAGCAGCAGCATCGCCAGCAGGAAGTTACCCGCAGAGTGGTTCTGTTACGTGACGTGTTTCAGTGGACAATGGGAGGTGGCAGAGGAAAAGAATTGCAGCGAATTGATCGCAATATCAACTCAGCGTCGTAGTTACCTTCATAAAGATTCACCTGCATCTGGTTTGGCACAGTGTCGCTTTTGGAAACGCTATCATTTCGTTTAGGAGATCTTTTCTTGCAGAACTTTTAGATGATACATGCTGATTGGCATAGTTCGCACTGCCCATCATGAATTCCACTCATGCACTACCGTGTACGGATACGTCGCTGCACTTTACAAAATATATCCACCCACCCGTGACCTGCCCTGTAGTGGTAGAAATGTCCACCGTTTTCGTGCCTAAACCCTTTCGGCCGCAATTAGAGTGCAAGACAGCACGCCTCTCACGTGGTATTCGTTGGGTTAAGATAAACCGAAATATAATTTCTAATTCCATAACCAGTAATGATGGCATAAATTCTACCTCTGAAAGACGAAAGTTTTAATATAATTAATCAATTTAATTATACATATAATATTTATAACAGTAGGGGTGGTAATTAATATGGACTAATTTTTCTATTTATATTATATTTGCATAAAAAATTGAATGATACTTTGGTATATGTATTATGAAAAAAATTAAAAATTTATTTCGTATATCATTTTGAAAAAAAATAATAGAAATTATATTTTACTAAAAATATATATTTTCATAAATATATTATAATAAAGGGGAACTATCATTTTAAAATAATCGAGTTTTTAATCTAGTTTTTAATAAATTTAATAATTTTATATTTACTAAGCAATAGTGTTTATTAATTTATTTATTAAATTAATAAATAATTTTAATGTTTATTATAATTATAATTATATTAGCATAAAATAAAATACTCAACGTAAACAAAGAATTGAGAGAACAAAAAATAAATTGTTTACTCAGCAATTATACAATGTGGATATGTACAATCATGGCGAGCCCAAATCGGGGAACTTGACTACTTCGAACACTATAGGGGGGGCGGATCCGGCAATCGGAACAAGCCGGGCTCACGTACGTCCGCGCTGAAACGCCATACCTGATATGCTTGCAATTCTCGCACCCGTCTTGCGTTAAAGCGGAATCTTTGAATATCGGGGAATTTGTCCTCCACAACCCACTTGGCGTTCAACAGTGCAAGCGGTCCACACGAGGAGCCGTCGCTCTGCGGCATGACGGTACCTTCTTCCGGAAGGGAGATGTCCCAGGTCGCGCGGTGTGGAAGATCGGGCCGCAGCTGGTAGTAGCCGGTATGCTGGAGCAGCGATGGAATGATGGTGCACAATGGCCCGAGGTCTTCGAACCGGGCTATCAACAACTCCGACTTCTCGGGTCGCCTAGCATCACTGGGCGTGCATATGCTGTCATGGAAGAATATCGTCCGGCTGTCCAATCGGATCCGGACTATGGCCCAGTGCTGCCTGATGCACCATGGGCATATGACCTGTTACGAACCCACTGTAACGGTAAGTATTGCACGGGACCATTCTGTTTCGCAATGAACAAAAAGTGTTTTTCACTAACCTCATCCAACTCCGCCCAGTGTGCGGTCGAACCCCACTGTGGTCTTCCCCCAACTATATACTGCGCCATCTCCTTCAATTTTAACTGATCAAAATGGGGCTTCTTGGTGGTCGCGTCCCAACAATCACGCAACAGCCCCGACTGCGTAAAAGCAAAAATCGAAATATAATAATAGATCGGAAAGGGCCTACCATTTTTTCCAACATTTGAGTAAATTCAACATGTTGAGATCAAATTTGAACAATACACACTTACCAGGAATGCGCAATCCATCAAGGCATACTTAGCCCCCGTCCGTCGCGGAATGCAGTTGATGAAGCGTGGCTTGTACTGCATAATACCTAGGTACGCGTCCATGTGCTGCAAATTATAGAGATCATTAATTTATTTTAAATGCACAATTAATATTAGTCCGGATATATTAAGATAGTTTCCTACGTAGTACTTGATAATTTATTATATTATATTAAAGGGGAACTCACGGTGTCATCCAGAAAAAATGTATCGGTGCACCAATTCTGAAACCACCGATGGTCTGCGGCCTCGGCAGTACCGACGTCGCAGCTGGCATAAATCATACGACGAAGCGTTAATGGTGAGTCATATGGAATCACTACCTTTACGAATGGAAAATTGCGTAAGCATACCTATACTTGCCATCCAAGCAATATAACTTGAATTCGTCGGTTCGCCTATTACGCCGTGGCCTGGTGAGACGCATGAATGGGCTGCGCAGACGATGGGCGAGCACGCCATTCCGCTTTGTCCGATAGGGAACCGGTGTTGGATCCTGGGCGCTCCTAACAAACTGCACAGGATCATCGTTGTCGGAATCGCCGCCTTCGTTCCCGGCATCCCGAGCTACGACCAAGCAGGGAAATAAATGGAAAATATTTACAATCGATCATGACTTAATAACAACACGTGCAGGTTAAGTACATAAATTTCAACATACGCTGGACTGGTGTGCGCGCATCATCTGAATGCACTGTGTCCTCTGCTCGGGTGACTCCGTCGTCTGCATGTGCCGTCCCAGGAACCGGGTCAGATGGCTGGCCCACCGCATCCGTCGAGGTCACTAGAAAATAACGTGAATTATTAGAAATTACTGCCAATACAAGAAAACGTCTAATACAAGAAATGGTACGGCTCACACCAACAAAAGAGCATTATTTGCCTTACCCGTCTCAACACGTGTAGCCTCTGAATCGACTGCGCCCACTACCCCATGTGCGGTGTCCGCGCGGACCATCTCCGTGCCTATCACGACAACAATCCAAGTACAGGTGTTACTGACGATATAATAATGGACGAAATAAAATGCTGGTTTATAAAATTCTTACCTGTGTCTGCGCCCGTACCATCGGGAGGCACTGCGGTAGAGTATGGGGACATGCTGTCCGCGCGCGAACTATGTGCGTGTGGCTCTGGAATATTCGGGGAGAATTTAAGAAAACAATTGAATCATCCAATTTACAATAAACAACTCTAGGTAAAAGCTAACAATACCTCCCATAGTCTGCGGAAGCTGCGATCCATGACTGCCCGATGGCCCCTCGCTGTGTATGTCCTGCGAGTCCGAATCCGTATGCGCTACGTGGGCGTGGGTGGTGGCATACCGTGCCATGGACGCCAGCCGCTCATCCCGCTCTGCAGAGCAGCCCATCGCCGGAGCAGGCTGTACGCCCGGGATCGCACCGGCAGGTGGGTGCGACACGGTGCGCGGACTACGTGCCTGTGGCTCTGGAATATTCGGGGACAATTTAAGAAAACAACCGAATAATCCAATTTACCATACGCAACTCTAAGTAAACGGCAACAATACCTCCCATGGTCTGCGGAAGCTGGGATCCATGACTGTCCAGTGGCGCAGAGGGCTCCCGAACATGTGGCACTGGCCCCTCGCTGTGTATGTCATGCGACTCAGAATCCGTCTGCGCTACGTGGGCGTGGGTGGTGGCAAACCGTGCCATGGACGCCCTCCGCTCCACCTCCTCTGCAGAGCAGCCCGTCGCCGGAGCAGGCTGTACGACCAGGCTCGCACCGGCAGGTGGGTGCGCCACGTAGCGCAGAATGGCCCTAATCTCGGACGCCAGCACGTCGCGCACCATACCAGTCTGGCGCTCAATGTCTCTCCGCAACTGAAGCTGTGTCTGCGCCAAAATTTCCGCGAATGCAATCACGACGCGCTGCTCGACGGCCGCTGCGACCCTTTGCACCAGCTCCTCCATGTCCGGCATCGGATGCTGCGTCTGCTGGGGCGGCATAGTATCCGCAGTAGGCTGGGACGCGCTGGCTGGCGGGGCTGGTGGCGGCGGTGTGTCAGGGAGAGGCACCTGCTCATCTCCGTCTCCATGTACCGGGGCCACCGGCTGCCTAGAAGTCCGCATGCGTCGGCTCGGCGGAGCATCACTATCTCTCCCCGGCCTATCTGACTGTGGCTCGGTGCCTGGAGCACCGCCCACCCCGTCCTCCGGCTGCTCCGTGGATTTACGCTTCCGTCTTTTAGCCCGATGGTCAACAGGGGCCCGCACCCATCGCAGCCCAGTCGGCGTCGTCACATCTACCCCCATCATGTATGGCTCCAGCAGTTCATCGTCCGTGGGGGTTAGTCTGTCATGACACTGGCGCTGCAATACAGAAGACAAACGTATAGGCTACTATCCGATAAGAACGTGTGCATTCAAATTAAAAGGTATTACCGAACTAACCTCGATGGTATAGAATGTCGTCCATCCCAGACCAGACGTCCGCTTTCTATAAGAATACCGCAACATCCTCGGGCGCTGGAAATCGGGATGCTCAGAAGTGGACTGGGTATAGAAAGCCCCGACCTCCGGAATGGCCTCGCACATCCACACCTGTATGAGTACGAGCATAGAGAGATGGTTATGCAGTGCAGCAATTTATAGTACAACAGAGAATGCGTTTATGAAATCATAGATGTTATGCAAAGTACCTGCAATGAGAGGGAGTGGCCGTATAGGTGGACCCCTTTCCGGTCGCTCTTGCCGTCTACCGGGAAGTCCCTGATGTACTGTCTCAACACCTGCCAGCTCATCAAGCCCCAAGGAAATGCATTCCATGCAGCTCTATCCTCGACCAAGCGCCACATCCATGTCTCAGGAGTCCGACTGTGGCCGTCGTGCCCTAGTACCAGGTAAAAAGCTGTCATCACCATAGCGACCTTCAGTGTGTCCTCGGGTGATTGCCGGAAAGCCCCATTCATATAAGCATCTCGGATCTTGTCCATAGATCCGCTCCCAAGGACCCCAACGTTTCTAGCATAAACGCCTCCAGCTGGGGGCTCCTCATCAGCATACAGCTGGAAGTCAGAAGGTCCATAACGGAGCCCCGTCACGAGCGCGTGCTCCTCCCGTCCAAACCGAATAAAATGGCCGCACACGTGAAACCATACGGCATCGTCCTCGCCCCACGGCTCGTCCGTCCCGTAGTGGCGGAATGCCACCTCGTAGGACAACAATGCCGCCATGGCCTGTGCAGATAAGGTACTCTCTGACCATCTGGGCCGCCTGTCGCCCTCAGCGCCTCTGAATATATAACCGAGGCATGAATCCCTCAGCTCTGCAATCATACCGGGCGCATCCTGCTCTAACCGCGCCAAAATGTATCCGATAGTTTTATTGTATCGTAAGTAAAAGTTCAGCTTCGGGCTCTTGCCCTGGGCTGATGGTCTTCTATAGTAGTAGTCCCCCTGCGATTCACGCACAAATGTGTTCTAGTCATACTATTGGATTATTCACGGAGAAATAATAATTAACAATATTTTAGTATATTTATGAAGATAATATTTTTATTAAATTCTAAAATTAATAAACTCTCGCTCAATTAATTTATTTGAAATGATAAATGCTATTATTTTAGTAGAGCAATGAAATTAATATTTTCATAAATATATATTATAATTATAATTAATAGTTAAAATATTATTCACTTGGATAATTAATAATTAAGTAGATTTTTCACTTTCGCTCCGCGCACGGGTATTATCTTTTTTTAAGTGACATAATTCATAAATTATTGTTTTCATAATATATATACCAAAGTATAATTCAATTTTATATGCAAATAAAATATGAATAGAAAAATTAAACTATGATTATTATCCCTACTAGTACACTACCAAACACTGTATTGTATTGTTTAAATGCAGGTGTTCAGTATTATGTCGTTTTATATTACTACTGTATTAAATTAATGATATACAATATTTGGTAGTGTACTGTATTATAATTATACAATATTTTTGTATTGATATTGTATGGATTTTAATTTATTACATTTCTATTAAATTAATTTCTATTAGAAATAATTTCTTAAATTTAATATTTTAAATATAATAAATATATAAATAATATATGTCGATGTAGTATTGTGTGATTTATTATGTGATCTATTAAAGTGTCGATGTAGTACTGTGTGATTTATTATTTTAAATATACTAAATATTTTAATATTATAATAATTAATATATAAAAAACTAAAAAAATAAGTATATTTTAATATTATCATATTTATTATTATAATGCTATAATATTTATAATAAATTATTTTATCTATTATAATAATCATGACAAAATAAATATTAAATAAAATTATAAACAACAAAACTAACCCCTTATTAAAATAAACCCAACTCTCCACCATGTATTAAGTTATACACACAATCCCTCATTAAAATAATATTTTTATAAATATATTATAATTATAATTAATAGTTAATATATAATTATCTTAGATAATTAATAATTAATTAATAATAAATAGTTTTATTATAATTATCTCCCTCCCAGTATACTATTATTTTTCCATAATAATTAAATTATTATAATTTCTGTTCAAGTTATTATTTTTTCTTCGTTAGTATTATTATATTATTATTATTATTATCGTTTTATTATATTATTATTATGAAAATAATATTTTTAATAAAATCAAATTTGTAATATATTTTTTTAAGTGCCATAATATCGTAATGCCCATCATGTATTTTTCAGAATTCATATAATAAAGTATAATTCAACGATAACTGGAAAAATAACTCGTCCAGCAACCAATTCTACAATTTAAATCCTAGAACTTCAACAATGTATCATATGTACCATATACGATTTAACATGAACACTACTACAAATTCAACAGCTTGCAATTAAAAAATCGGAAAATTCAATCAAATGAGCGACCTAAGTCAGACATCAACATAATTTCAAAATTCAACAATCTCGCATAAAGAATCCAACAAGCACCACTATATAGATCATGCAAACCAATAATTATTAAATTATTCAATTCATATATTCCACAAACCGGAAATAATTCAACAACGTAAACTCGAAAATCCAACAAAAACTTCAACAGCACAAACTTCACAGACATTTAAAAATTCATGCGAGTAATCAACCAATACGTAATTTCCATAAACTTAATTAATTCTAACAAAAGTCATAGTTTGAATAACCGTAAAATTCGAAAAATTGAAGAATTACCCGGACTGGGTCATGGCCGGCCGGGGGCGGAACTTCCGGCGGCGGAGGCGACGGCGCTGGCGGAATGCTCATCTCCGGCAACCCTTCGAACAACGCATCATAAGTCACCATCTCCATTCCCGCGATTCCGGAATCCACATTCGCATCCTCCATTTTCAAAACTCCAAAATTCAAATTATTGTCGAACAAGGGAGACAAGGAAATAGTGGGAAGATGAAAGAGACGTCGGCGCCGGAAACTGAACTGCTTGGCCCGAGTATGGAAAGCTTGGCCCGGAGCTACGCTGCAATCGCCTGAGGAAGATGGGGGAAGAAGAAACGGGAACAGGGAAAGGGAAAGTGGAGAAGGGGGGGATCCGTACAGATCTTATCTGTCCGCTTGGCCCGGAATATCTTCGCTTGGCCAGGGCTTAAACCCCCTTGGCCAGTGTACATTAGTGTCCGGGCCAAGCGTTTCCCGCCCTTCGGCTTTGGACGCTTCGCTTGGCCCGGCCTTAAACCCCTTGGCCAGGGTATATTTGTTCCCGGGCCAAGCGTTTCCCGCGCTTCCTGATATGACGCAACGCTTGGCCAGGGCTTAAACCCCTTGGCCAGGGTTTATTCCGGGTAGGACGCAACGTTTGGCGTTCCCGAAGCCCTAATTAATACTCCAATTATTATTAATAAATCATTATTAATTTAATAATAATTATAATTAATTATTAATACTTAATAATTATATTTAATTATTAATAGTTATCATATATTTTAATTAATATATAATAACTATAATTATAAATAAATAATTAATAATAAATAATTTTTATTAATAATTATAATTATAATTAATAATTTTTATTATAAATATTTTTAATAATTTTTAGTATTATTAATAATTTTTACTATAATAATTAATAATTTTAATTAATAATTATTATTTACTCCCATTATTATTAATAAATCATTATTAATTAATAATAATTATAATGAATTGTTAATAATTATTAATTATATTTAATTGTTAGTATTTAATAATAGATTAATAGTTATAATTAATAGTTATAATATATTTTACTTAATATATAATAACTATAATTATACATAATTAATTCATAATAAATAATTTTTATTATTAATTTTGGAGTTAATATATTTATAATTAATAATTTTTCTTATTAATAATTATAATTAATAATTACAATTATATTTAATAATTTTTATTATAAATATTTTTAATAATTTTTATTATTATTAATAATTTTAACTATAATAATTATTAATTATAATTAATAATTATTATTATTGTTATATTATTATTATGCGCACTTATCCTTATACTAATAATATTATATAAATTATTATAAGTATCACACTTACTATTAATATTAATAATATTTGTATTATTATAAATGTAACTGTAATGCAACTACAATTACTAATATTACTTTTATAATTAATGTTCCCCCTACAGGGTTACGAAAGTAATTATACTGGCGAGGAATGAAAGGAATCGGCAATTACCATATCTCTGCTCCACCACTAATCCCAGCAAGTTGCGCGACGTCGGGAGCATTTTGGCATCGGTCGGCCCTCGCGAAGCTTGAAAGGGGGGATATTAAGAAATATTACCCCCAAAAAAGGAATCACTCAGCTCTAATTCGGCAAATATCACCGCGTACAGCTAGTGCGGTAACGGAAGCTAATACTCACTGTCGGGCAATTTTCCCACTATATTCGACCAATCTCTCCTGCACAAGACATGGAGGGAAGATTGCAGGCGGCAGGTAGTTTCTTAACTGCGGCTTATTATTATTATTATTATTATTATTATTATTATTATTATTATTATTATTATTATTATTATGCACACTTATCCTTTTAATATATACTTAATAGAACTGCAATTACTAATATTACTTGTAAAATTATTTTGTGCAGTATAGGCTTACAACAGTAATTATACTGGTGAGGAATGAGAGGACTCGGCAATTACCTTATATCTGTTCCACCACACTGACGCCCAAGTTTTCAATCTCAGCGGCATTTGGCATCGGCCAATTGGCAATGACAACATTGGCCTTGGCGGCATTCGTCGAAACGACAGTTCGAACCACCTCCCCTATCATAAGGGTCAAAATGGGAGCGGGTGCACCAGGACCGTAGAACGTTCGGCATGCATGAAGGCTTTCAGGGCTGTGAAGCCTATGCTGAAATGGAGAAGTGGCTCGGTGGAAAAACAGATCAATATATAGATACATATGTGGATAGGACTTCACTGAAAACGGGAATCCCCTACATAAACCATATCGTGAGTTGGTGCAATGATGGCAAATGAAGAAAGTTGGTGCAACATCGACGGCAGGAAGTTACTGTAGTGGATAGCACCCAATACCTTCGTGGATCTGACTTGTATGTTTTGAACCTAGCCTTCACATCTATCAAGTATTCAACCAATCTCTCCTGCATTTCTGATTTACTGTAGAAGACTGCTCCGATCGCCAGCCTGCAGAATGGTAAATTATGAGTATTAATTTACCATTATCAATAATGGTAATAAGTTACCATTACTGATAATAATGGTTAATTTTTTTTAATAATTATTGATAATTATTGATAATATTGATAATAATATTATCAATAATTTATTGTGACTGATTTCGTATTATTACTATTCATATTATTAGCATTAATATTAATTAAATTTTTTAGATCGCCATTATTAATAATATTTTGTAATGTTTACCTGTAGGTATTGTCCAAATACAACAATTGGACATGAGCGGCATTCGAAAAGACAACATTGGCCTGGGCGGCATTGGTAATAGCTACACTTCGTCTCACACGCGTCACACTTGGTCTGGGCGGCATTGGTAATGTCCGTTCAGAAAGTTATTGTATTGGTAGATTTGGCAACACGGTACCGGGAACCGTAGAAACACATGAAACCGTTGGGAATAGGGAGATGGAGGAAAGAGAGCAGTCGGCTGAGAGAGGTTGAGCAGAGGGAGAAGAAACACTACGAGCCGACATAATAAAGGGGCATCGGGAGAAGAAACATTACGAGCCGACATAATAAAGGGGCATCGGGAGAAGAAACACTATGAGTCGACATTCCAAATATTACTCCTTTAGGGAGGTTGAGAGAGGTTGAACATAGGGAGAAGAAATGCAATGGGTACAACAGTAATTACTATTCTAATAGTAATTACTCCTTTCGTGTCGTAGTTACCTTCATAAAGATCCACCTGCATCTGGGGGCAAATCATCTGGAAACGGAATGATAAACAAAGACGAGGTTGTCGTGACAGGGGATGGTGATAGTTAATCTGATGATGAATCATAAGAGAGCCTAGTTCAATTGTAACGCCCCGAAAATTCAAACCCGATTTTCGCAAGCATTACCGTTGTACTAACTATCCTAAACTAGTGGCCAGCTAATTTAAAACAGCTAGTACAAGACTGAGCAGAACCTAAAGTGATAATCTGATTAATCCGTTTTAATGCAGAAGCTAGAATAAAATAAACATGTAGGCACATGGAAAAAGGTCTCACCACTGACTACCAGCCCAAATCAGTAGATCACATAAGGCCACCGGCCGACTGAATGTAAATCCTAGGCTCACAGGCCTCAACTAGTCAATAATCCAATGACAAAACATAATATCAACACAATAAAGTATCACATAAACACATAAGATAACATGAATAGGCAGGTCCTATCTATGTGATCTCTCAACCCCAAACCCAATCATGCTCCAGCGCCTCCAGCAGGATCTATAAAACAGATAAAAGCAAAGGGAGTCAGTACAACGTACTGAGCAAGGCTACGTGTTGGGGAGTAAGGGAAAACAGAGCAATGAGTGTAAATAATAATAATAATAATAATAATAATAATAATAATAATAATAATAATAATAATAATAATAATAATAATAATAATAATAATAATAAAATAACATGACAGAATATAAATAAAGCAATTAACCATCACACCGTCCCATACCGGTGCTTCAACCACAATCATACAATTTATGCACATGATGCATGGCCTAACATACACCTATCTATCCTATATGCACATGCAAATGAATATGCCTAGCCGGCACCTAAAACCCGGGCGGTATGAACCCACGGGTGAGGATATCATCAACTCCAACCCGTTACAGGGTACCATACACCATCCCCGCAGGGACCACAGGCATCACAGCCCAAATCATACACCCCGAAGGGCCATCGGGACTCAACAACACCCATGAAGGCTGCCCGATCAATCGTAACATAACTGTCAATTCCAATGCAATAACATGCATATGTAGAATACCATAACGTTCAAGTACCTAATCACTAGGTTTACCTGCCTCTCAATACATAAAGAACTCAAAACATAGCTCATAGGCTAAGACATCAACGACAAAATACAATAATCAACATATAATTAGTGATTTCAGGATTCAACAAAATAACCCTTCAACTCACAATCAATCCTAACCAAATTTCCATGATAAAATTAATTAAACTCTTTAACAATGCCCCTGTACACCACCATTAAACTAGCATGTCTATATATATAAAAACACCCTATGACTGGAGCCACTCTACTACCTTGATTAAATAAAATAAATTTGCTAATCACCATATCAATAACAAGAATTGTGAAATGATCTCACATGCACTACATAACTAAGGAAGAAAGTCAACTGAACTTGTCCTATTTACGAGGGATTTAAAATAGTTACTCGGTACACAATATACATTTTTCAAATCAAACTGTTGACACTGAAAGCCACCCTATTATACTGGTAAATGGCATATGGCTTTCCTGAAACCAGAATAAATACCAATTATTGGTTTAACGCAAGAAAAGATCCACCCCACTCCACACACGCCCTCTGGGATACTCACAGTGGAGAAAAACAAACGCAACACAGCACACCGTGACTCATGAACGGCATTCGATAATCCATTAATCAAAAGAAATATGCAAGTATAATCATTGCTGGGAATCACCCCAATACCCCCAAACACGTAATTTAAGTATACAAATCCCTTGCCTTATGATCTTCAACAAGATTAGAGCACCAATTCGTTGATTCCAAGCCTCAATTCCTCCAAATCAACCAAAATCCACCAAACCCCTAATTTATCAACAACTTCAAATCACCACCAAAACCAATAAAACTACAACCAAATGAAGAGGAAATAGTAGGGAAACATTTACCAACAAATATTCAATCGATCTCCAAGAATCAAAGATGATTCGGGTGAAAGTCTTCTCCACCCCTTTCTTCCTCTTTCACGATCGGCTCTCTCTTTTCTCCCTTTCCAATATTTTATAAAATATGAAAATGGCCCTATTTATCTCTCAATTGGTTAAATAATCAAAAAAAAAGACCCATCACTCTCAATTGACATAAAAGGGACCCCATCCGGACTGAAATGCAAAATAACCAAAAACCAAATTATTTAAACAGTCCAATTTAATTAAATCGGGTCATTACATTCCTCCCCCCTTACGATCATTTCGTCCCCGAAATGCACATTCAAGAACATGATCAAAAATCAAAACAAGGGGAAAAATGTTACCTCAAGGCAACGGAGTCAAGTCCAATTCTGGGTACTTCAGCTTCATATGCTCATCGGTTTCCCAAGTAGCATCTTCAGCTCCATGCCTAGACCACAACACCTTAACCATCGGGATGGTTTTGTGCCTCAAGACCCTTTCCTTTGCATCAATCACCCGAACTGGATACTCCTCATATTCAAGGTTCGTATCCAATTCAATCTCATCAGGACGGATAATCTTAGATGGGTCAGATACAAACTTCCGGAGTTGAGACACATGAAAGACATCATGAGCTCGACCCACTTCGGCTGGTAAAGCCAACCTATAAGCCACTTTACCAACTCTCTCCACAATCTCATAGGGTCCAATGTATCTCGGGCTCAGCTTGCCCTTCTTACCGAACCGGCGTACCCCTTTCATAGGTGATACCCGCAGTAATACCCTATCACCAACCTCAAACTCCACATCACGACGAGCTAGATCAGCATAGCTCTTCTGTCTGTCTTGAGCTTCTTTCATACGGTCCCTAATGACCCTCACCAACGCAACAGTCTGCTCAATCATTTCAGGACCCACATTTACCTTATCTGTTGGATCATTCCAACATAGAGGACTCCTACACTTCCTCCCATACAATGCCTCGAAGGGAGCCATTCCAATACTCGCATGATAACTGTTATTGTAACTGAACTCCACCAAACTGAGGTGATTCTCCCAACTACCCTGAAAGTCCAGTGCACAAGCTCGCAACATATCCTCTAAAGTCCTAATGGTCCTCTCTGTCTGACCATCTGACTGAGGATGCCATGCAGTACTCATGCTAATCTGTGTGCCAAACGCCGCCTGCACATCCTTCCAAAACTTGGACAGGAATCTGGAGTCCCGATCTGACACAATCTCCTTGGGAATCCCAAATCTCTTAACAACGTGCTGAATATAAGCCTGGGTAAGTTGGCTCATACTCCACGTCAACCTCATAGGTATGAACACTGCACTCTTTGTCAATCGATCTACCACTACCCAGATAGTGTCCATCTTCCTCACCGTCTGAGGCAATCCTGTCACGAAATCCATGGAAATGGATTCCCACTTCCATTCAGGTACTGCTAAAGGTTGTAGCAAACCCATCGGTCTCATGTGCTCAACCTTCACTCGCTGACAAGTAGCACACTTAGCCACATAATCAACTATCTCCCTTTTCATGTTATTCCACCAATAAGTCTGTCGGATGTCTTTATACATCTTGGTGACCCCTGGATGAACAGAATAAGGAGTCGTGTGAGCCTCATCCATGACCTTCCTCTTCAGGTCAACACAACACTCCGGAATGCACCATCTGTCACCATATCTCACCATGCCCCTATCATCGATTCTGAAACCCGGAGCCTTACCATCCTGAATCTTCTGTCTCAGTACTGCCATCTCCCTGCTATCATGTTGACTAGCAAATATCTCATCAATCAAAGAAGATGCAGTGACTAGCATGTTTAAAGTGTGTTGAACAGAGCCAACAGGAACTACCTGAACCTCAAGTCTGAGTAGTTCCCTGCGCCATTCAGGTATCACTCCCAAACATGCCACTGAATGATGCTCCTTCCTGCTCAAAGCATCCGCCACCCGGTTCGCCTTTCCCTCAATATACTGAATATCCGTGTCATAGTCCTGCAATAATTCCATCCATCTCCTCTGTCTGCCACTCATGTGGTCTGAGGTATACAGACACTTCAGATTCTTATGATCTGAATAAATTCTACACTTCGCCCCATACAGATAGTGTCTCCAGATTTTCAGAGCATGCACTACCGCTGCCATCTCCAAATCGTGAGTCGGGTAGTTTTGCTCATGTGGCTTAAGCTGTCGAGATGCATACGCAATCACCTTCCCTTTTTGCATCAACACACAACCTAAACCCTTAAGTGACGCATCCGTGTAAACTTCATACTCACCTGAATCATCAGGTAGTACCAAAACAGGTGCCTCTGTCACTTTCTTCTTCAACAGTTCAAATGCCTGCTCACAAGCGTCATCCCATCTAAATCTGACATCTTTTCTCAATAACTTAGTCAGAGGTCTAGCAATACTCGAGAACCCCTCAATGAATCTGCGGTAATAGCCAACAAGACCCAGGAAACTCCGGATCTCTCCCACGTTCTTCGGGGCTTGCCACTTAAGTACCGCTTCCACCTTAGCAGGATCAACTGCAATGCCCTCACCCGAAACAATGTGTCCCAGAAACGACACCTTCTCCAACCAGAACTCACACTTGGAGAGTTTAGCATATAGCTTATGCTCTCGCAATGTGTTCAACACTGTCCTCAAGTGGCCAGCATGTGCCTCACGAGTCGGCGAGTAGACCAGAATATCGTCTATGAACACAACCACGCACACATCCAGCAGGGGGCGGAATACCCTATGCATAAGATCCATGAAGATTGCTGGTGCGTTAGTCAAACCAAAAGGCATGACCGTGAATTCAAAATGTCCATAACGAGTTCTGAATGCTGTCTTAGGCCTATCAGCCTCTGCCACCCTTATCTGATGGTAGCCCGATCTCAAATCAATCTTACTGAATACACTGGCCCCTCTCAACTGATCAAACAGATCCTCAATCCGAGGTAGAGGATACTTATTCTTCACTGTGATTCGGTTCAAACCCCTGTAGTCGATGCACATCCTCATCGACCCATCCTTCTTCTTAACAAACAGTACAGGAGCTCCCCAAGGCGAGCTACTCGGCTGGATATACCCCTTACTAGTAAGCTCATTCAACTGATCCTTCAACTCCTTCAATTCAGCAGGAGCCATCCGGTAAGGAGCCTTAGAAACAGGAGCTGCATCAGGCATCAGCTCAATAGTAAAATCAATCTCCCGAGCAGGTGGGAGACCAGGAATTTCATCGGGAAACACATCCCCGAACTCAGAGACAACAGGGACACTCGAAGCAGCAGGAACCTCTGCTCGAAGATCCCTCATTTGCCACAGGGAAAGAGAACAACCCCTGCGCATCAAATCACACAACGCAACAACCGAAACCACACTAATAGCAGGTGGAATCAAAGAAGGTCGATAAGAGACATACTTACCGAGATGATCTCGGAAGGAAATGCGTGGAATACCACAATCGATAACAGCACGATGGCGAGTCAGCCAATCCATGCCCAAAATTACATCAAAGTCAGCCAGGCTAAATACAACCAAGTCGGCTCTGAACTCACGGCCCTCGATGCTCAATACCGCATCTCGCCATATATGATCACTACGGATGATATCACCCGAAGGCAAGGAAACAGGCATCTGGTAGGGCACCAACGGTCCTACTCCGTGCTCCCGCACAAATCGCAAAGCCACGAACGAACACGAGGCTCCCGAATCAAACAATACAAAGGCAGAATGATTCGCAACAGTAATAGTACCTAAACGGGGTACAAAGTTTACAAAGACAGAGCACAACGAAAAGAAAATAGAAAACTGCAGGAATTTAAAACACACCTGCAAGAACATCATCCCGACGATCTGCCTCCGCACGATCCAAGACGTTCAGTCTGCCACCTCGGTCAGCCCGAACCGGTCTACCCCTGCCAGCTCGCGGGCAATCCGCTCGGCGATGACCCACCTCATTGCAAGTCCAGCAACGATACACAAGTCGCCCGTCAGGTCCAACCTCACGAACAGGTAGCGGTGCACGACCACCACCCCTGGCTACATCAGCACGGCCACCATCACGGCGACCCCTAACAGCAGGCTGGCCTCTCTGATCACCGCCTCTATGCCCATCACGACCCTGCTCCCTATGCCTCTTTTTACTTTGCCACTGCTGGCGTTCTTCAGACCGGCTCTCTTCCACATATAGGGCCTGATCGAATGCCTCAGACAATGTATCATAACCTCGATAGCCAAAAGAGGACTTAATTCCTGCCCGAAGACCCGAAATGAAACGACGAACCTCGTCCTTACCAGTGGGCATAACTTCCGGAGCATACCTCATAAGTTCCACAAACTTCCTGTGATAAGCGGTCACACTCATACTTTCTGTCTGTCTCAAACCCAGAAATTCCACTTTCTTCGCCTCCAAGACATGTGGTGGATAGAAATGGGAACTAAGAGCCTCTGTAAACTGTTCCCAGTTGA
Source organism: Hygrophila difformis (assembly GCA_030278955.1). Classification (NCBI taxonomy): domain Eukaryota; kingdom Viridiplantae; phylum Streptophyta; class Magnoliopsida; order Lamiales; family Acanthaceae; genus Hygrophila; species Hygrophila difformis. Next base: position 11,205,973 of record JAOANR010000007.1, read on the forward strand.
ACCCGGGTCGAGCGAGTAGGTCGTGCTCGCGGGTCCTCCACCAATGCAGTGCTTCCCCTTCCAGATAGTGGGAAGCTACATAAACCTTCTGGTCCTCAGGACAGTTGATACTAATAAGAACCCGACCCAACTGATACTTCCAGTTCTCCAGATCAGAAGGACTGGCACCCCCGGCAAACTTTGGTGGACGGTGCTTTGTGGATAGGTCCACATAGTCCACATGGACTGGAACAGGTGCAGGAGCAGGCTGCACGACAGGCTGTGGTAACATCTGGAAGAACTGTGCCAGCTGCCGGGCGAACTCAATTGGATTGAAGACAGCTGCACCTCCTACTGGTGGATTCCCGAGGGGCACCTGAGCAACAGGTGGTACTTCCGGTGCAGGTGGTGGAGGAGGAGGTGGTAGTCCGTAGTTCCCCTGTTCAACCCCATCAGGTGGAACCATATTTCCCATCTCTTCGGGTGCAAAGTCCCCAACCCTATCTCCAACGGGTGGGCCCTGGTTTCTGCGGGGCCTTCCCCGTCGACCAGCACCTCTAGCGCGATAAGGAACCATTCTGATATGCAAAACAGACACAACATGAACAAACATGTCAGCAGAAATCACCAACATATCATATATCCAATATATCCGATGGCATAATAAAGAATATAACAATTAATAAATAGATAATGATGAATTCGCAGTCCTCAATGACTGTGAAGTCACAAGGATCCTGACTGGAGTACCATTGTTCTTCCACAGTTCCCTAACTGTGGCTCAACCTGGTATACACAAATCTCAACAAAATAAGAATAAGAATGCAAATCTACACTATATGTATCCCACACACATCTCACCACCTATGTCTACACCAATTTTAATATAATAAAAGAGCACACAGGCTCTGATACCACTCTGTAACGCCCCGAAAATTCAAACCCGATTTTCGCAAGCATTACCGTTGTACTAACTATCCTAAACTAGTGGCCAGCTAATTTAAAACAGCTAGTACAAGACTGAGCAGAACCTAAAGTGATAATCTGATTAATCCGTTTTAATGCAGAAGCTAGAATAAAATAAACATGTAGGCACATGGAAAAAGGTCTCACCACTGACTACCAGCCCAAATCAGTAGATCACATAAGGCCACCGGCCGACTGAATGTAAATCCTAGGCTCACAGGCCTCAACTAGTCAATAATCCAATGACAAAACATAATATCAACACAATAAAGTATCACATAAACACATAAGATAACATGAATAGGCAGGTCCTATCTATGTGATCTCTCAACCCCAAACCCAATCATGCTCCAGCGCCTCCAGCAGGATCTATAAAACAGACAAAAGCAAAGGGAGTCAGTACAACGTACTGAGCAAGGCTACGTGTTGGGGAGTAAGGGAAAACAGAGCAATGAGTGTAAATAATAATAATAATAATAATAATAATAATAATAATAATAATAATAATAATAATAATAATAATAATAATAATAAAATAACATGACAGAATATAAATAAAGCAATTAACCATCACACCGTCCCATACCGGTGCTTCAACCACAATCATACAATTTATGCACATGATGCATGGCCTAACATACACCTATCTATCCTATATGCACATGCAAATGAATATGCCTAGCCGGCACCTAAAACCCGGGCGGTATGAACCCACGGGTGAGGATATCATCAACTCCAACCCGTTACAGGGTACCATACACCATCCCCGCAGGGACCACAGGCATCACAGCCCAAATCATACACCCCGAAGGGCCATCGGGACTCAACAACACCCATGAAGGCTGCCCGATCAATCGTAACATAACTGTCAATTCCAATGCAATAACATGCATATGTAGAATACCATAACGTTCAAGTACCTAATCACTAGGTTTACCTGCCTCTCAATACATAAAGAACTCAAAACATAGCTCATAGGCTAAGACATCAACGACAAAATACAATAATCAACATATAATTAGTGATTTCAGGATTCAACAAAATAACCCTTCAACTCACAATCAATCCTAACCAAATTTCCATGATAAAATTAATTAAACTCTTTAACAATGCCCCTGTACACCACCATTAAACTAGCATGTCTATATATATAAAAACACCCTATGACTGGAGCCACTCTACTACCTTGATTAAATAAAATAAATTTGCTAATCACCATATCAATAACAAGAATTGTGAAATGATCTCACATGCACTACATAACTAAGGAAGAAAGTCAACTGAACTTGTCCTATTTACGAGGGATTTAAAATAGTTACTCGGTACACAATATACATTTTTCAAATCAAACTGTTGACACTGAAAGCCACCCTATTATACTGGTAAATGGCATATGGCTTTCCTGAAACCAGAATAAATACCAATTATTGGTTTAACGCAAGAAAAGATCCACCCCACTCCACACACGCCCTCTGGGATACTCACAGTGGAGAAAAACAAACGCAACACAGCACACCGTGACTCATGAACGGCATTCGATAATCCATTAATCAAAAGAAATATGCAAGTATAATCATTGCTGGGAATCACCCCAATACCCCCAAACACGTAATTTAAGTATACAAATCCCTTGCCTTATGATCTTCAACAAGATTAGAGCACCAATTCGTTGATTCCAAGCCTCAATTCCTCCAAATCAACCAAAATCCACCAAACCCCTAATTTATCAACAACTTCAAATCACCACCAAAACCAATAAAACTACAACCAAATGAAGAGGAAATAGTAGGGAAACATTTACCAACAAATATTCAATCGATCTCCAAGAATCAAAGATGATTCGGGTGAAAGTCTTCTCCACCCCTTTCTTCCTCTTTCACGATCGGCTCTCTCTTTTCTCCCTTTCCAATATTTTATAAAATATGAAAATGGCCCTATTTATCTCTCAATTGGTTAAATAATCAAAAAAAAAGACCCATCACTCTCAATTGACATAAAAGGGACCCCATCCGGACTGAAATGCAAAATAACCAAAAACCAAATTATTTAAACAGTCCAATTTAATTAAATCGGGTCATTACATCAATTATGTATTGTCTTTATATTATTATTATTGTTATTATTATTATAATAATTATTATTATTATTATTATTATTATTATTATTATTGTTATTATTATTATTATTATTATTAATATAAAAAAATAAGATTAAGAAGAGACAAAAAAAAAGAACTTAAAAATTTAAGAAATAAAATACAATATAAAATTAGAAAAATGAAACAAACAAAATGAGAACAATAAGAAATTAACCAAAAATAAATATGAGAAAAAATAAGGGAAAAAAGAGAAAAAACTAAAAAGAGAGAAAGAAAAAATGAAACAAAGCAAAAAAAATAAGACAAATTGAGAAAAAAGCGAGAAAAAATAGAAAATGACCAAAAATGAGAAAGAAGAAGAAAAAATAAGAAAAAAGAGAGAAAGAAAAGGAAAAAATAATAAAAAAGAGAGAAAAAAAGAGAAAAAAATAAGAGAAAAGAGAAAGAAAAGGAAAAAATAAGAAAAAAAGAGAAAGAAAAGAAAAATGAGAAAAAATAAAAGAAAAACAAGAAAAAAAGAGGAAAAAAAATAGAAAATAACCAAAAATGAGAAAGAAGAAGAAAAAAGAAAGAAAAAAGAGAGAAAGAAAAGGAAAAAATAAGAAAAAAGAGAGAAAGAAAGGGAAAAAATAAGAGAAAAGAGAGAAAAGGAAAAAATAAGGAAAAAGGGAAAGGAAAAAATGAGAAAAAATAAAAGAAAAACAAGAAAAAAAAGAGGGGAAAAAAATAGAGCAAGAAAATAAGAAAAAAAAATTGAAAAAATTGTGGGTAAAAAAAAGAGAAATAATTTTATAAAATTACTACTATTTATAATAAAAATTATTTTATTTATAAAATCTTTATAGAAAATAATATTTTTAAAGAATAAAAAAATTAAAATTATACTAATTGTAATAATAATAATAATAATAATAATAATAATAATAATAATAATAATAATAATAATAATAATAATAATAACATAAACAATTAATATATATTTATGTGTATTGAATAACCCTAACTTGGCCCGGAAAACCCTAAAACCTAGCTTGGCCCGGGCATGTTTATGCTCCGGGCCAAGTGGATAGGACCGGGCCAAGTGCATACTAATTACGTTTTATTAATTAAAGCTTTGGCCAGGGCATTACATTTGGCCCGGTCCGGGCCAAGTGTCCGGGCCAAAGGCTTTTCAGTCTTTTCGGGTAAAAAACTAACTTGCGTAAGGCGGCGGGTAATAAAGTTACTGGCGAATTCTGACAGGTCAACAGAGACCATTATCTGTTTCTTTAAATAAGAAGACAATGACTTTTGTATAAACAAAAGGACTTTATGGGAATGAGACTTGACTCCAGGTTATCTACCCTGTCTTCCAACCATAAATTGAATGTTCGATTCTCACTCGATTCACATCCCTCCATGTTATCTCCTTTGTCAATGATTATCCAAAAAGAAAAAAACAAAAGGACTTTATTGTCACATTCACTTTCTAATCCACCTTATCATTAATAATGACATGTCTCCAGATTATGCATCAGAAAATGATTATTGGATTTTATTTTTATCTAATGGCAATCAGTGACGACAATGAGCAAGAAGAATCAAGGCAAGGGTCAAGAAGACACTGGCCTGTCCTGCATAGTGATGCCCTTTAAGATGTACTAATTCACATGTCAACTACTAGATCCTCTTAGCCCTTACTACAAATTAGATAAAAATCGTAACATTTTTTTTTTCTTTTTTTGGTAAACGGTGAAACTTATGTGTCGGCAAAGGTGTGTGAGAGTTCAAATCATACAAATTACAAAGAGGGATAAAGGGGAGGGATAAGGGGCCAGGTGGGGATCGAACCCCAACCTATGTGTTGACCGACGGCCTCAGGCTCCGCTCGGTGGTCGCCCTTGGCCCGCAGTCCCGAAGATTATGGTTGCTGTAAGGCTCGTCTGCCGTTAGAATCTAAATCGAGGTATCCCATAGTTTCATGAGTAGCCCTATGATGTTGTCCAACCCGACCCTTCGGATGGACCGTTTGGCGGAATAGTGCTGGGAATCAGTCTATTAGCCACACGGTGCGCCGCAGTCCCGATACGGACCCTGCGCCCCGTGACACTATGGTTGGGTTATGTGGGACTTGGCCACTTGTAACGCCCCAAAAATTCAAACCTGATTTTCGCAAGCATTACCGCCGTACTAACTATCCTAAATTAGTGGCCAGCTAATTTAAAACAGCTAGTATAAGGCTGAGTAAACTTAATGTGATCATCTGATTAATCCAATTTAATGCAGAAGCTAAAATAAATAAACACACATAGGTACATTAATAATTCTCGCAGAATAACTGAATAAGAACGATCCCAGTCACAACATCAGGCTACTAGCCTCTCAGGCATCCTGCCAATATACATATATATCAGAAACAGGGCACCAGCCCAAACCAGTAAATCATATAAGGCCACATGCCGACAGAATGTAAATCCTAGGCTCACAGGCCTCTACTAGTATAAAATCCAAAGCCAAGTAATATAAGCAAAATAACAGAGAACCACATAAACACATATAATAAATGGAAAGATAAATCCTATCTATGTGATCTCTCATCCCCATACCCAATCATGCTTCAGCGGGATCTATAAAACAGACAAAAGCAAAGGGAGTCAGTACAACGTACTGAGCAAGGCTACGTGCCGGGGAGTAAGGGGAAACAGTTCAACAGTAAATAACAATGATAAATAATAATAACATGAATAGCATGGCAGAATATAAATAAAGCAAATAAACATCACACCGTCCCATACCGGTGCTTCAACCACAATCATACAATTTATGCACGTGATGCATAGCCTAACACACACCTATCTAACCTATATGCAAATGCAATAAGTATGCCTAGCCGGCACCTAAAAACCCGGGCGGTATGAACCCACGGGTGAGGATATCATCAACTCCAACCCGTTACAAGGTAACATACACCATCCCCGCAGGGACCACAGGCATCACAGCCTATATCATCCACCCCGAAGGGCCAACCGGCATAACAGCCAATAATCTCAGGCATAGCAGCCAATAATCCACCCCATAGGGACATCGGGACTCAACAACACCTATGAAGGCTGCCCGATCAACGTAAACATCATATCACCCCATTCGGTTACATATTCGTCAATTCCAAACAAGAATTTATTCTACATCATAGTTGCTATGACTATTACTATCATCATATCTTCTGCATACAGCACAACCAAAATAGGAAATGCATAACAAAATCATTATGATATTACATCATTGTCTCACAACATTGCTTATATGTGTTCTGATATCTCAAGCAAGATAGTTTAATTTCTATATCATGATAAACTCATCAATAGAAAAGTGTCCGAGAGTATAATAAAAACCATATTAAATCTAATAACATAGTGATCAACACTACCAGGCTTCCGAGTCAACATAGGAGACATCTCACTAGTATTTGCTTTTCATAATCTTACTGGAGGACCTAGTTGCTTTCAATTAACTATAAACAAGTGTGGCAAGGCACCGTCAACCAATTTAATTAAAATCCTACCTGGGACCGATGGAAATCAACAATATTTAATACCATTTCATCCCAATACATAAAATCAATACCATACTTTTAAGGAAACCCACGACAGCTTAGGCACACACATATAACGATTTATATCCACTGTCTTAGTTACCTTTGCACAGCCCCTCCATTTCGCAGAGCCCAAATTTGCAAATAAACAAACACACAACCGATTTCAATATCAAGAATGCAAAATTTAACCCTTGCCGGAAATCACCCCGAATACCCCCAAACACGTAATTTAAGCACACAAATCCCTTCCCTTAGTGTTTTGGGCGATTGAAAACACTTCCGGGATATCCGATTTGCACTCTGATCGATCAACCCAAAATCCCCAAATCCTAAAATTTCAAAACATCTTCAAATCACCACCAAAACGAACAAAATAAAAATCATAACGAAGAAGAAGGTGAGGGGAAACGCTTACTAGCAATGGATTAAATTATTGGCCAAGAAACGCGATGATTCGGGTGAGTCCAAGATCACTCCCTTTCTTCCCTTCTCGGCCACCCTCACCCTTATTTCCAACTTTTACAAAATCTGAAAATGGCCCCATTTAACTTTCCAATGGTTAAATAATTGCAAAACGACCTCATCACTCTCAATTGACACAAAAGGGACCCCATCCGGGCTTGAGTGCAATAAAACCCCATTACTAAATAATTTAAACAGTCCAATTTAAAATAAATCGGTTCATTACATTCCTCCCCCCTTACGATCATTTCGTCCTCGAAATGCACATTCAAGAACATGATAAAAATAAAAAAGAAAGGGACCAATGTTACCTCAAAGCGACGGAGTCAAGTCCAAGTCTGGGTACTTCAGCTTCATATGCTCTTCGGTTTCCTAAGTAGCGTCTTCAGCCCCATGCCTAGACCACAACATCTTAACCATCGGGATGGTTTTGTGCCTCAGAACCCTTTCCTTTGCATCAATCACCCGAACTGGATACTTTTCATACTCAAGAGTTGCATCAAACTCAATCTCATATGGCTGGATAATCTTAGATGGGTCAGATACGAACTTCCGGAGTTGTAAAACATGAAAAACATCATGAGCGCGACCCACTTCAGCTGGCAAAGCCAACCTATAAGCCACTTTACCAACTCTCTCCACAATCTCATAGGGTCCAATGTATCTCGGGCTCAGCTTGCCCTTCTTACCGAACCGGCGTACACCTTTCATAGGCAATATCCGTAGTAATACCCCATCACCAACCTCAAACTCCACATCACGACGAGCTAAATCAGCATAACTCTTCTGTCTGTCCTGAGCCTCTTTCATTCGATCCCTGATGATTCTCACTAGCTCAACAGTCTGCTCAATCATTTCAGGACCCACATTAACCTTATATGTTGGATCATTCCAACATAAGGGACTCCTGCACCTCCTCCCATACAATGCCTCGAAGGGAGCCATACCAATACTCGCATGATAACTGTTATTGTAACTGAACCCCACCAAACTGAGGTGATTCTTCCAACTACCCTGGAAGCCCAGTGCACAAGCTCGCAACATATCCTCTAATGTCCTAATGGTCCTCTCTGTTTGACCATCTGACTGAGGATGCCATGGAGTACTCATGCTAATCTGTGTGCCAAATATTGCCTGCATATCCTTCCAAAACTTGGACATGAATCTTGAATCCCGATCAGACCCAAACTCTTAGGGTCCCAAACCTTTTAACAACCTGTTGGATATAAGCCTGAGTAAGCTGGCTCATACTCCATGTCAGTCTCATATGTATGAACACTGCACTTCTTGTCAAACGATCCATCACTACTCAGATAGTGTCCATCTTCCACACAGTCTGTGGCGGTCCTGTCACAGAATTCATGGAAATGGATTCCCACTTCCATTCAGGTACTGCTAAAGGCTGTAGCAAACCCATCGGCCTCAAGTGCTCAACTTTCACTCGCTAACATGTGGCACACTTAGCCACATAATCAACTATCTTCCTCTTCATATTGTTCCACCAAGAAGTCTGTCGGATGTCTTTGTACATCTTTGTGACCCCTGGGTGAACAGAATAAGGAGTCGTGTGAGCCTCATCCATGGCCTTCTTCTTCAGGTCATCACAACACTCCGGAATGCACCATCTATCACCATATCTCACAATGCCCCTATCATCGATTCTGAAACCCGGAGCTTTACCATTCTGAATCTTCTGTCTCAATACCGTCATCTTCGTGCTATCATGCTGACTGGCAAATATCTCATCAATCAAGGAAGATGCAGTAACTAGCATGTTTAAGGTGTGCTGAACAGAGCCAACAGGAACTACCTGTACCTCAAGTTTGAGTAGCTCCCTGCGCCATTCAGGCATCACTCCCAAGCATGCCACTGAATGATGCTCTTTCCTGCTCAAAGCATCTGCCACCCGGTTCGCCTTTCCCTCAATGTACTGAATACCTATGTCATAGTCCTGCAATAACTCCATCCACCTCCTCTGTCTGCCACTCATGTGGTCTGAGGTGTACAGACACTTCATATTCTTATGATCTGAATAAATTCTACACTTGGCCCCATACAAATAATGTCTCCAGGTTTTCAGAGCATGCACTACCGCTGCCATCTCCAAGTCGTGAGTCGGGTAGTTTTGCTCATGTGGCTTAAGTTGTCGAGATGCATAAGCAATCACCCTGCCATTTTGCATCAACACACAACCTAAACCCTTAAGCGACGCATCTGTATAAACTTCATACTCGCCTGAATCATCAGGTAGTACTAAAACAGATGCCTCTGTCACTTTCTTCTTCAAAAGTGCAAATGTCTGCTCACAATCATCATCCCATCCAAATCTGACATCTCTTCTCAACAATCTCGTCAGAGGTCTAGCAATACTAAGGAATCCCTCAATGAATCTGCGGCAGTAGCCAACAAGACCTAAGAAACTTCGGATCTTCCCCACATTCTTCGAGGCTTGCCATTTCAATACCGCTTCCACTTTGGCAAGGTCAATTGCAATACCCTCACCAGAAATGATGTGTCCCAGAAAAGGTACATTCTCTAACCCGAAACTCACATTTAGAGAGTTTAGCATATAGTTTATGCGCTCGCAATGTGTTCAACACTGTCCTCATATGACCAACATGTGCCTCACGAGTCGGCGAATAGACCAGAATATCGTCTATGAACACAACCACGCACACATCCAGTAGGGGACGTAATACCCTATGCATAAGATCCATGAAGATCGCTTGTGCGTTAGTCCAACTAAAAGGTATGACCGTGAATTCACAGTGTCCATAATGAGTTCTGAATGCTGTCTTAGGCCTATCGGCCTCCGCCACCCTTATCTGGTGGTAGCCCGATCTCAAATCAATATTACTGAATACACTGTCCCCTCTCAATTGATCAACCGATCCTCAATCCGAGGTAAAGGATACTTATTCTTCACCATGATTCGGTTCAAAGCCTTGTAATCGATGCACATCCTCATCGGCCCATCCTTCTTCTTAACAAATAAAACAGGAGCTCCCCGAGGCGAGCTACTCGGATGGATATACCCCTTATTAGTAAGCTCAATTACTGATCCTTCAACTTCTTTAATTCAGCAGGAGCCATATGGTAAGGAGCATTAGAAGAAAGAGCTGCAACAGACATCAGCTCAATGATAAAATCAATCTCCCCGAGCAGGTGGGAGACAAGGAAATTCGGGAAATACATCCCGAACTCGGATACAAACAGGACATTCGAGGCTGCTGGAATCTCTGCTTGAAGATCTCTAATTAGCCACAGGAAAGAAAAGAACCCATGCGCATCAAGTCACACAACAAAGCAATAGAAACTACACCAATTGCAGGTGGAATCAAAGAAGGTCGGTAAGAAACACACTTACCCACAAAATCTTGAAAGGATATTCGTGGAACACCACAATCAATCACAACATGATGGAAAAACAACCAATCCATGCCTAATAGTATGTCAAAATCAGCTAGGCTAAAGACCACCAGGTCAGCCCTGAATTCACGACTCTCGATGCTCAACACAACATCTTGCATCAAATGATCACTTCGAATATTATCACCCGAAGGTAAAGAAACTAGCGTCTGGTAGGGCACCAAAGGTCCTACTCTGTGCTCTCGCACAAGTCGCAAAACCACTAAAGAACACGAGGTTTCCGAATCGCACGGCACTACGACAGAAGGATTCGCAACAGTAGTAGCACCTACTCCATGCTTACGAATGAAATTCAGAGTCCCGAATAAACATTAGACTCCAGAGTCAAACATAAGAACTGCAACACAAAATGCGACACGAATAATTCCCATAACGGGGAAAACGAGTTTGTCTCTCAACCAGAGAGTTAAGAAGAAACACCCACGATACAAGAATTACACCCACGCCAAAACATTATCAACCAACATAACGTTTCCATAACATAGACACAACACGCTTGACAAGCCTTCCTAAGTCGGCCGCTCATCACAAGCGAAATCGGTTCCCTCACGTCACCGATCTCGACAATCGCCTTGCCTCAACTTACGCGACAGACATCTAACGACTCGGAGAGCAGATCTCATGTCCTTTTGACTGGCCCATTGTCAATTCTATGCCCCGATACATCGTTATTCTTCCTAGCCGAACTATAACATCACTGGCATAGCCTAGAAATGGGTTTCCACCATCCCTCGCATGCAGACGGACTGCCAATGTCTATATCACCCCAGTTGGTCATCGCACTTGGGGGACTTTTCTCAGTACCCTATCTCACTCTCGAGGGTACATCAAACCCATCTGAACACCATTCAACACAATGGTCCCGCTTGGATCGCAATTCGAATAGCCCAGGCTTCCATGAGGCCTTTCCACACTATTCTGCCAACTTCGACTGCAACATTAGCAAACAATATTAGCAGAAATCACCAACATGAATAATATCATGATAGCAGAATAATGAATATAATAAAGGAGCACACAGGCTTTGATACCACTCTGTAACGCCCCAAAAATTCAAACCTGATTTCTGCAAGCATTACCGCTGTACTAACTATCCTAAACTAGTGGCCAGCTAATTTAAAACAGCTAGTACAAGGCTGAGTAAACCTAATGTGATCATCTGATTAATCCAATTTAATGCAGAAGCTAAAACAAATAAAAACACATAGGTACATTAATAATTCTCGCAGAATAACTGAATAAGAACGATCCCAGTCACAACATCAGGCTACGAGCCTCTCAGGCATCCTGCCAATATACATATATATCAGAAACAGGGCACCAGCCCAAATCAGTAAATCATATAAGGCCACAGGCCCACAGAATGTAAATTCTAGGCTCACAAGCCTCTACTAGTATAAAATCCAAAGCCAAGTAATATAAGACAAATAACAGAGAACCACATAAACACATATAATAAATGGAAAGATAAATCCAATCTATGTAATCTCTCATCCCCATACCCAATCATGCTCCAGTGGGATCTATAAAACAAACAAAAGCAAAGGGAGTCAGTACAACGTACTGAGCAAGGCTACGTGCCGGGGAATAAGGGGAAACAGTTCAACAGTAAATAACAATGATAAATAATAAATAATAATAACATAAATAACAGGGCAGAATATAAATAAAGCAAATAAACATCACACCGTCGCATACCGGTGCTTCAACCACAATCATACAATTTATGCACGTGATGCGTAGCTTAACATACACATATCTAACCTATATGCAAATGCAATAAGTATGCCTAGCCGGCACCTAAACACAGCCTATATCATCCACTCCGAAGGGCCAACCGGCATAACAGCCAATAATCTCAGGCATAGCAGCCAATAATCCACCCCATAGGGACATCGGGACTCAAAGACACCTGTGAAGGCTGCCCGATCAATGTAAACATCATATCACCCCATTGGGTTACATATCCGTCAATTCCAAACAAGATTTATTCTACATCATAGTTGTTATGAATATTACTATCATCATATCTTCTGCATACAGCACAACCAAAATAGGAAATGCATAACAAAATCATCATGATATTACATCATTGTCTCACAACATTGCTTATATGTGTTCTGATATCTCAAGCAAGGTAGTTTAATTTCTATATCATGATAAACTCATCAATAGAAAAAGTGTCCGAGAGTATAATAAAAACCATATTAAATCTGATAACATAGTGAATATGGCAACAGTGGTGCATGACATGAATTATAATGCATTTGCTTTTTAAATCAACACTACCAGGCTTCCGAGTCAACACAGGAGACATCTCACTAGTATTTGCTTTTCATAATCTTACTGGAGGACCTAGTTGCTTTCAATTAACTATAAACAAGTGTGGCAAGGCACCGTCAACCAATTTAATTAAAATCCTACCTGGGACCGATGGAAATCAACAATATTTAATACCATTTCATCCCAATACATAAATTCAATACCATACTTTTAAGGAAACCCACGACAGCTTAGGCACACACATATAACGATTTATATTCACTGTCTTAGTTACCCTTGCACAGCCCCTCCATTTCGCAGAGCCCAAATTTGCAAATAAACAAACACACAACCGATTTCAATATCAAGATTGCAAAATTTAACTCTTGCCGGAAATTGTGGAATTTGATAGGAAACATGAAGAAAGTAAATAACCGTCTCTGTGTATAGATTCAAAGAATGAGGAATGTTCAACAAATGTTCCGCTACAGAGACTTAAATACTAGAACTAAGTACTGAAGGTAAGTGGGCCGAAAGAATAGGCCCAAAAGACAAAATAGGAAATGTAAAATAATGACCCATTAATCCAACAAGCCCATTAACCAACTCCAAGTTTGCTTCGATCAGCTGAAGACTTCTGTGAACCACCTTGTGCTTCATCATCCCCCCCCCCCCCCCCCCCCACAAGCTGGAGCTTTAAAAAGATGCAGCTTGGAGCACAGGTGGAGAAAGGCACGGGGAGTCAAACCCTTTGTGAAAATGTCCGCAAGCTGGTGAGCTGAAGAGACAAAGCAGGGAGCAATGTAATGTTGTTGATAATAGTCGCGGACAAAATGACAACCAATGTCAATATGTTTGGATCTATCATGATGTATGGCATTCTTAACAAGCTGGAGAGCAGACATGTTGTCACAAAACAGAGGGTAGGGAGAGTCAAGAGGCAACTGAAGTTCCTTGAATAAGGATCCCACCCAAACCAGATCTGCTGCAGCTGTGCCAAGAGCTCAATATTCTGCCTCAGTGGTGCTTCTAGAGACTACTTCCTGCTTCTTGGTTTTCCAGGAGATAAGAGAGTCACCAAGAAATATGCAAAAACGAGTGAGTGACCGTCTAGATGAGGGACAATTTCCCCAGTCAGCATCACAATAACCTTGCAACTTGAGAGAAAGACCAGTGGGGTAGAATAGGCCAAGATGGAGAGTATTTTTAAGATACTGTAGAACCTGCACAACAGCCTTCCGGTGTTTCTCAGTGGGATCATGCATGTGTTGACTTAATTACTGAACACTGAAACAAATATCCGGGCGAGAGAAGCCCAAATATAAGAGCTTCCCAACCATCCTCCTATAGAGTTGAGGATTAGAAAAGAGTGGACCTTCATTGTCAAGTTGGTGATGAGGTGTGCAAGGCACATGAATCTTGGATGCAGTAGGAACATCAACTTCAGAAACCAAGTCCATAGTGTACTTTTGTTGTGAGACAGAGATACCAGCAGAAGATTGACAAATTTCAAGCCCAAGAAAGTATGAAGTCGCACCCAAATCTTTAACAGTAAACTCTTTGTGCAAACCTGACTTAGTTTCAGCAATAGCAACTGCATCATCCCCTGAAACAAGGATGTCATCGACATATACTACAAGGAGAACTGTCCCAGTAGAGGTGAACTTCACAAAGAAACAAGGGTCAGAATATGTAGAGGTAAAACCAGTAGATATAAGATATTGGCTAAGGGCAATGAACCATTGCCTAGGGGCTTGCTTCAAGCCATAGAGAGATCTTTTTAACTTGCAGACTGTACCCGAGGAATGAGGGAGACCAGGAGGGCATTGCATATAAATTTCTTCATCTAGATGGCCATGTAAGAATGCATTGTTGATGTCCATTTGAGAGAGTTTCCATTTGAAGGATGCTGATAAAGCAATGATGATCCTGACACTGATGGCTTTGGCAACTGGAGCAAAGCTTTCAAAGAAATCTTTGCCATACCTCTGATGAAATCCCTTAGAAACGAGCCGAGCTTTGTGCTTACTTATAGAGCCATCAGGATTGTGTTTAACTTTAAAAACCCATTTGCATCCAATGGCCTTCTTGTCTGGAGGCAGTTGTACCAGATCCCAAGTACCATTGCTTTCAAGGGCTGAGAGTTCGGCTTTAATAGCACAATCCGAATGTGGTATGCCATCAGCCTGTGAGAAGGAGGATGGAACAAATTCTGGATCTTCCAATGAGGAACAAACATAGTCCTTCAAGTAGGCAGGTCTTTTAGTTAATCTCTTAGGTCTGGTTGGTGGTTCAGGAGGTACAGAAGCGAAAGGGGTGCTAGAAGAAAGTGAAGGCTGGCCCTCCATAGGAGATGGAGAACCTGAAGAAGGGTTATCCAGGGATATCCCAACAGAAGATGTTGAGCTGTGACTCTCAGTGGGAGAGTCAAGGGAGTTTGTGGGAGAAGTATGTCTCACTGATTTGTGAGAAATTAGAGCAGAGTGCACGGAAGACTGAGAGGCAGTAGGCCTGTCAGTAGAGTTTGAGTTAGTATGAGTTGCAGTAGGCAGCTCACAGATTTGATAGAGGTTAGTATGGGATATCTGAGCTAAGGGAAGGTCACCAGCATTACCTGGGGAAGAATGATCAGTAGTATTTTTGAAAGGAAAGATTGATTCATGAAAGAGGACATCTCTGGAGATAACAATCTGTTTAGTATCAAGAACAAGAACTTTAAAGCACTTCTTGTCAGAAGCAACACCTAGATAAACCCCTTTCATCCCTCTTGCATCTAATTTGCCCACAGGTTTATGAATCTTGACAAAACAAAGACAACCCAAGGTGTGTAGATTTGATAGGTCTGGTTTGGAGCCAAAAAGTATCTCACAGGGGGTTTTCCAACCAAGAGTTTGAGAGGGTAATCTATTGATAAGATAAGCAGCTGAGAGCATAGCATCACCCCAGTAAGTCTTAGGTAATGAATAGGCCATCAACAGGCACCTAGCAACTTGAATTAGATGTCTATGTTTTCTTTCTACCCTCCCATTTTGTTGAGGTGTATAGATACAAGAGGTTTGGTGAATCATGCCCAAGGAAGAGTAGATTGGAACAAGTCTTGTTACAGAACTCAGTCCCATTGTCGGTTCGAATGACTTTAACAGACTTGTCAAATTGAGTTTTAACATAGGCAAAGAATTTGGTAAGTATGGATGAGGTATCTGATTTGTGATGTAACAGGTATAACCAAGTTCCTCTAGAACAATCATCTACAATGGTAGGAATGAATCTATAACCATATCTATCTCCCAAAGAAAAAAGACCCCATATGTCACAATGAATCAACTCAAAAATATGTGAAGCATGTGATGAACTAATAGGAAAAGGGAGTCTGTGAATTTTGGAGGTAGAACATATATCACAAATGTCATTGATACTAGTATCAGGCTTAAATCCCAGTTTGGACATTACAATAGATGAAGGATGTCCAAGCTTATAATGCAAATAGAATATGAACTACTATCACAGATAGGTGCTAGAGCAGCAGAAAGAAAATCATGATTATTGCTATTTAAATGTAAGGTGTACAATTTATTTAGTAAAGTGCCCTTAATGAGATTCTTCTTAGACTTCCGGTCCTGCAAAATACAAGAAGTAGGATCAAAAATAGCAATACAGGAAAGCTCTCTAGTTAATTGACTAATAGAGAGAATGTTAAGCACAAGGCCGGGAACATAAAACACATTAGGAACAGTGAAGCCTTGACATAGCATCACTGAACCTGAATATGTGGGAGATTTGAAGGAGCCATCAGGTAGCATAATAGGATGATTGGAAAGGAATGGCTGAGGGTCAAGCAATAATGAGATATCAACACACAAGTGACAACTGGCTCCTGAATCCAACAACCAATGACCTTTGAGGTAACTAGGAAGAGATATACTACCTGCCATCTCCATAGTACTCCCAACAAAGTCCATAGGAGTGGCCATGTTTCCACCAAAATGAGACTTGGTGAACTCCTTTGTAGTGTCTTCAATAAGCTTGGTTATCCGGCTTTCAGTGACAGAGGAGAGACCAGATTCAGAAGCTTCAGAGGTAGTAGTAGTGACAACAGCACCAGCCACGGCTTTCCCTTTCCTCCTTTCTCCTAAAGCTTTATACCAATCAGGGACAACTCCAGTAATCATGAAACAATTTGCACGACTGTGACCTGACTTCTTACAGTGATCACAGAACGAGTTCTTATTGGCAAGTTGATAGCATCTATCTTTAGTGTGACCTGGTTTCTTACATATCACTCCTTCTTTCTTCTCTGGAAAAGATCTCTCCATATTACCAACTCCTCTATCAGTAGTCTTATTTCCTTTGTTGAAAGGATATTTCTCCACACCGGCCATCACAAAACCAGGACTGCTCTCACCATTGACAGTGCCTATATTTCCTTTTTGAGACTCACAGTTGCTAATCATCCCATCGGCAGTGTTAACAGAGGGCAAAGGATCCAAAATCAGAATCTGATTACATAGATGTGTATAATCTTCATTCAAGCCCATTAAGAATTGAATTAACAGTTCTTCTTCATCAGATTCAGCTAAATCCTTCAATGAATCAACACTCTTAGTCTTAAGCGGCTTCAAGGATCGATAGTTATTCCAAAGAGTTTTGAGTTCACCATAGTATTTGGTAACTGACTTATCACCTTGTGTGAAATTAACGATTTTCCTTTTTAGCAACAGAATTTGAGGACCACTCACTTTATCGAAACAATCCTTCAGTTCAATCCAAAGAGCATATGCAGACTTAGCATGTACAAATTGATTATCGATTTCATCAGATATGGAATTTTGGAGCCAAACTAACACGAGAGTATCAACAGTCAACCACTGCCTATATAAAGGATCAGACGAAGGAGGAGCAGGATATGTACCATCTATGAAACACTCCTCGATTTGATGTAGAGAGCTTTCTCAACAACTACCTTCCACTTCGTCCAATTACTCTTTCCAACCAAAGGAGTGGTGGTGAGCATCAAGTGAGGTTGATCGGCTGAGGACAGCTGTAGCTCACGCGGAATGACCAGTGATTGAAGTTCAGGAAGAGCCGTGGCTTCAGCAGTACGCCGAGGGGTAGTAGCAATGGATTCATCTTCCGTCGACATTGCAAGAGTAAATTCAGCTGAAAATTAAGCTAGATCGAGGCAAAGAAATGTAGCAGATAGATCGAATTGAGCGCAGGGCTCTGATACCACGTGGAATTTGATAGGAAACATGAAGAAAGTAAATAACCATCTCTGTGTATAGATTCAAAGAATGAGGAATGTTCAACAAATGTTCCGCTCAACATGAGCTACAGAGACTTAAATACTAGAACTAAGTACTGAAGGTAAGTGGGCCGAAAGAATAGGCCCAAAAGACAAAATAGGAAATGTAAAATAATGATCCATTAATCCAACAAGCCCATTAACCAACTCCAAGTTTGCTTCGATCAGCTGAAGACTTCTGTGAACCACCTTGTGCTTCATCAGAAATCACCCCGAATACCCCCAAACACGTAATTTAAGCACACAAATCCCTTCCCTTAGTGTTTTGGGCGATTGAAAACACTTCCGGGATATCCGATTCGCACTCTGATCGATCAACCCAAAATCCCCAAATCCTAAAAATTCAAAACATCTTCAAATCACCACCAAAACAAACGAAATAAAAATCATAACGAAGAAGAAGGTGAGGGGAAATGCTTACTAGCAATGGATTAAATTATTGGCCAAGAAACACGATGATTCGGGTGAGTCCAAGATCACCCCCTTTCTTCCCTTCTCGGCCGATCGACCCTCACTCTTATTTCCAACTTTTACAAAATCTGAAAATGGCCCCATTTAACTTTCCAAAGGTTAAATAATTGCAAAACGGCTTCATCACTCTCAATTGACACAAAAGGGACCCCATCCGGGCTTGAGTGCAATAAAACCCCATAACTAAATAATTTAAACAGTCCAATTTAAAATAAATCGGTTCATTACACCACTAGGGTAAGTCCACCACCCTTATCTAACAATTTTTTGAATGTAGTGTTGAATGTCAACCTCCCCATTCATATATTTCCAATTTTGATTCAAACCCACAACCCTCAAACGATGGAATGATGCTTGAGATACTCGGTGCAAATTTTAATTTGGAGGAAAATCTACTTTTTGTCTCGTAGGATTTTCTTTCAACCAATTTTGGTGCCAAGTTTATAAAATTTCCATTTTTTTTGTCCCATCAGATAACTAGTTTTTCCATTTTTGGTCCCTCGGTTTATTTTTTAAGAAAATACTATATGTGATCAATATGCACTTTTTAAAAATTTTTATTTATTTGCAAAATGCCCCTATCCAATTTAAAGACTATAACTCATTAACTAAATTCAAATTTATTCATTATATGTACAAAATAAAATTAGTTTGAATTTATTAGAAAATAATATTTATTAAATAATAAATTTGTAATTTTTTTAAAATATATATTTAATATATATTATATTGAATAAATATATATATTTAATATATAGTATATTGATTAAATATATATGTAATTCAACATAAAATATAAAGCAAAATATTTTAATTAATAATTATTGCATATTATTATTATAAATTCTTTTTATAAATACAGAGTGTTTTATTTTATGTGTATTGCATTTATTATCTTTTGATACTTTTTAAATTTTATTAAAAAAACTATCGATTAAAATATTATATTCAAAAAATTTCATAAAATATGTATATTAAAAAATTAAAATATTATTATTTATAAAATATTTATAAAATTACAATTTTATTATTTAATAAATTTTAATTTTTAATATTATTCAAAAATAATATTATTTTGTACAAATGAATAAATTTGAATTTAATTAAATGAGTTATGGTTTTATAATTGGATAGGGGCATTTTGCAAATAAACAAAATTTTAAAAAAATGCACATTAAACCCATATATATAATTTTTTTTTTTCCCTAAACAATAGACCATGGGATAAAAACTGGAAAAAATAGTTATCTAATGAACCAAAAATCAAAATTTATAAACTGGGGACTAAAAGTAGGTGAGAGAAAATCCTATCGGACCAAAAGTGGATTTTCCCCTAAAATTTGAAATGTTAGGATTATGAATGTAACAGCCGTTGAGGATTTGATTAATGGTCCAAATGAAGCCCAATTAAATGCGGTTCGGTTTGGGGGCTGGACACATATTATTTAGCCCCGGCTGAATGTGATGGGATTATTGGGATGCCGTGTTTGCGGTGCTAGTCGAGTACTATGTTCCAAAATTGCCATAATAATACAGAGGGAAAACAAGGGAAGAGTAAATACACTTTCTATGTTTTGAAAAGTCAATTATGGAATAACAGAGACCTTCCAATTAAGTTGCAAATTATCATTCATCATTGGCAGAACCCTAACACACACCACCACCACATACAATCACACGCTGACGGCCTCTCAAATCCGGTGTATCACACCATCACAACCAATCACGCATTCTATTAACAAGACATCACCGTATTGATGTTCGACCTCAACGTAAACCCAATTTATGACAATGATACACTCACCGAAGATGATAGACTGAATGGGATAGGGTCTGAGTTTGAACACAATGCTGACCACGATGCTGCGCTAGAGTCTGACGCGAATCAGCGAGAAGATATCCCTCCTGCAACCACCGGTACCAGTGGTATGGGGATTAAGAAACCCGCTACCGATAGCTTATAAAGGGGCTTGTTCATAGATAACCCCTACAACTCCATTAGCACCTTTGGAAAACAATCACACTTAGTGAATGTTGTTAGTATAGTGCTCAATATTTTTAATTTTATGTTTTCAGCTAGTGGAATTAATCATTACCTTATATCCACTTCACATTGAGCACTATATTATAATGAAATAATACTTGGTTGCAGTTCTCACACAATCGTATATTGTGTGCTAAGTGTAATAATCGTGTGGTTGTTTTGTGCATGTTAGAAATCATTAAGTGGCAGATTTGTGCAACTTGAAAAATTTTCATGGGAGAATAGAGCAGGAGAAGAAAAAGAAGAATGTGAAAGTTGGTGCACAGTAGCACACTTACTAGCTTTAGTTATCACACACTTGAGCGATAACCATCATACTTTACTGTGGTATCCAGCACACACCAACCAATCCAATTTCAATGTGTAGACTCATGTGTTTTGCATATACTCCCTCCGTTTTTAAATGATAGCTACGTTGGAGAATTTGACACTATTCACACAATCACTTTAACTTGAAATTTTATCATAGTTATTCAAGTTAAAATATAGTCAATTGAGATCTTGTTAGATTCATCTCGTCTTGTAGTTTTTAAATATCGAACTTTTAGAATTTTTACTTGTACCGAACTTGAGTTATTACTGATTTAAAATGTACATTGGACTGCGTGCTGCGTGGGTCCGTAGCATATCAAAAAACGGAGGGAGTATTATTTTTCCCTACACTATTTAGAGTTAAAAAACATAGCTATGAGATCATTTTTAGATGGAGATATATGTGTGCCGAAACTATTAAAGCATGTCACATAATTTCCCTATGCTTATGTATGATATAAGTGCTGGGTTTATATGATATGTGTGCTTGTTTTGTATTATATGTGTGATGGTTTTATTTAACTTAATGATATGATTTTATTTGATGTGTGAGTTTTTTGTTGATATATATACGCTGAATAATATTCATATATGTGATGTGTTCATATGATGTATGTGTTTATTTTAGGCTTTGGTTAGGGTGCGGAGACCCATCTCTCTTGATGTACTGTGGCACATCCAAGCCATTGATGAAATATTGAAATCAATGGCTAAGATTAATACAAAGGGTACTATTGTAATTTCAATAAGATCCAAATAATCTTTATTCATTTTTCTCAATTCTCATGCTCATACTTCTCTCTCCCTCATAATCTACTTTTTCTTTTTGGAATTTCTAAACTTTGATATGAAATTTAGATAACTTGTATCGATTAGGTAAATTTTCATATAAAGAACGTCAAAATTCGAGTTCGTTTGAGAAAATTAGAGTCATTTGAAGTTAATTGCAATTTTAAAAAACGCAGCATTCAGCGATGGTGGCTTTGCAATTCAGCGACGGGAGCTTTACAATTCAGCGACATAGCCTATACAATATAGTTTTTATGACAAACTTCAAATGGCTCTAACTTTTTCAAATGAGCTCGGATTTGGACGTTCTTTATATGAAAATCTATCTACTCAACACAAGGAATTTAAATATCCTACCAAAATTTAGAAAGTCTAAACAGATAAATTTCATATTTTTAAAATAACGAGAATAATATATCATTTTCTTTGAAAATCTGGTATTTATCAATTTATAATTTCAAAAATTTGATAGGAAATTTAAATTTCTTGCATCGAGTAGATAGATTTTCATATAAAGAATGTGAAAATTCGAGTTTATTTGAGAAAGTTAGAGCCATTTGAAGTTCATTGCAATTTTCAGAAACACAGCCTTTACATTTCAGCGACGGTGGATATGTAATTCAGCGACGGGGGCTTTACAATTCAACGACGGAGGCTTTACAATTTAGCGACGGAGGCGTTATAATTTAGCGATGTTAGTACATTACTTTGACAACTTAACGTTGTACTTTTCATTAAGATGATTTTTCAGGTGTTGGCACATCTGGTTGACGACAAGATTAACTCTGCTGGCAGTTATTTGTATTTTACTATTTAATGTTGCAGAGTCTGTAATCTAGATATAAGTCTCGTTTTACATAGTAGTACTTTTATCATCATTAGATTACAGAGTGATAGAGAGAGTCTTTTGAATGTTCTTCAAGATTTGAGTCGATTATTTTGTGAAGAACCGTGATTCAAGAAAGGGATTGCATTGATATTATCTGAAGATATTTGAGCGTTCTACAACCGAAAAGAATCTGGAGTAATTCAGTGATTAGATGGAGATCATGGTGAATGACAGACTGAGATCATGCCTTGAAGATTGCAATTAGGGTGTTTTCTCTACAGACGTGTTGAGGGGGAGTTCCAACGGCGTTTGCTCAACTAGGTTTGTTCATCTAGTGTTTGAGGTTGATCTTGTGTTAGACATTTTGATAGAGAGTCTGTGTTCTTGATTTTCAGTCTAGTGGAGTCTCCTGGATTGGTATCCCCCAGACGTAGGTCGTGAGACCGAACTGGGTCAACAAATTGTTTGTGTTCATTTACTGCTTTCGTAATTGCGTAGTTAGAACACAGCGTTAACAACCATAACTAAATCTTGAGTAAAAGGGGACCTACAAATTGGTATCAGAGCGAGTTCTCTAAAGTAGCTGGAGAAAATCCATTCATTCAAGATTCAAGAATCATGAGCCGAGAAGGAGCATCCAACACTCGTCCACCTTTTTTCGATGGAAACGATTATGCCTATTGGAAAGCTAGGATGCGAAATTATCTTTTGGCGTAAGGAGATGGTGTTTGGGATTCAGTCCTGGAACAATGGACTCAACCAACAAGACAGGTTCGCACTGGTGAAGGAGAGACGACCACAACAACAATTCAGTTGGCAACCAATGCCGAACTCACTCAAGCCGAGAGAACCGTGAGACAAGCGAACTACACAACTCTTAATGCTATCAGTGGTGCCATGGATGAAACGCAATTCAGGATGATCGCCAATTGCATGTCTGCCTACGAAGCTTGGAATTTCTTGGAAACTCAATATGAAGGTTCGGAAGATGTCAAGACAACCAGACTACAACGAATCAAATCTATCTTTGACAGCTTGAGAATGACAAATGATGAGGATATCACAACCTACTTTGGAAGATTTCAAGATATTTTGAATCAAGCCACAGCCCTTGGTATGACTTTTGAAGGATCAAAGCTTGTAAGGAAGTTTCTCAGGACAGTTTCAAAGAAGTACTCCGCAAAAGTTGCAGCCCTTGAAGAAGTTGAGAAGATCAAGACAATGTCCTTGAGGGAATTGGTCGGTATTCTTCAAACTTATGAGATAAATCATTTAGCCTCAGAAAAATCGCATAAAAACATTGCATTCAAAGCCGAGGATGAACCAGCTAATGATTTCGAAGAAGAAGTTTCTTTACTTTCCAAGAGGATTGGAAAGATGCTTCAGAATAAACATTTCAAGAAGTTTCAGAAGAAAAATCAATGTTCTGACAACCCAGTAACGACGGAGAAGCAGAACAACAGAAATGAGAATAAAGCTGATGGAAAGTTTAGAAGATCTAAGAAGGATAAAGATGATGATAAATCTGACAAATCTTCTGAGATCAGATGTTTTGAATGTGAAGGAAAAGACCACGTGAGAGCTGAATGTCCTACTGCTAAGAAAAAGAAAGGGAAAGCACTTCAAGAAACTTTAAGTGATGACTCTGGAGATGAAGCTGAAAATTATCAATCAAGTGATGATGAAGATGTCGTTGCATTCATGACAAGAGATGCCAGTCCTACCCCTTCTAAAGGTAACTCTGAGTCAATTCAATTAATTACTGACATTTCTTCTATTGTTTCAGCTGAATCAGGTAGTCTCTACAAAGAATTAGTTGATATCTATGAAGAACTTAAAGATGAGTATGAGGATGCTGTTTAGGAGAATGAGCAGTTGTCTAAACAACTTTCTGACATCCGTCTGACTTTGGACAAAGCTAAAGCCGAAAAGCTTAAAGCCGTTGATGATCTAAAGGTTCTTAAAGGAAAGTATGATGAAGTGAAACTTCAGATTACTACTTTGACCAAAGTAAAGGAGCTATTCAGAGAGGAATCTATCAAACTGAAAATTCGAGTTGCTGACTTGGAGAAGTTGACTAAAGGGAAAGGCAAATTAGATGAAGTTCTATCCATTGGAAAGACCTACAAGGATATGACTGGAATTGGGTATAAGAATCAAGTATCTACTGGGAAAAGGCTATTTGTTATTGGTGGAAACTTAAATGCAGAATCAAGCTCACTGTCTCAACAGGATGTCTCTACATCACCTAAACGACACAGAGATTGTCTCTATTGTAGTTTTGTAATGACCCGATTTAATTAAATTGGACTGTTTAAATAATTTGGTATTTGGATATTTTGCAATTCAGTCCGGATGGGGTTCCTTTTGTGTAAATTGAGAGTGATGGGGCCTTTTTGCAATTATTTAACTATTGTAGAGTTAAATGGGGTTACTTTGTAATTTGAGGAAAAGAAAGAAAACAAGAAACGGTAGAAAAGAGAGGAAGGCCGACCGAGAGGGAGAAAGAAAAGGGGGAGATTTCAACTCACTCAAACTATCGCGTTTCTTGACCGATTGATTAATCGGTTGTTGGTAAGTGTTTCTCCCCGTCGTCGTCTTCGTATTGATTTTTATTTCGTTCGTTTTGGTGGTGATTTGAAGTTGTTGATAAATTAGGGGTTTGGTGGATTTTGGTTGATTTGGAGGAATTGAGGCTTGGAATCATCGAATTGGTGCTCTAATCTTGTTGAAGATCATAAGGCAAGGGATTTGTGTGCTTAAATTACGTGTTTGGGGGGGGGGTATTGGGGTGATTTCCGGCAAGGTTTTATGTGTATTGTTCTTATAATTTTTGGATCTCCATATGCCCTCGGACTCGTTGCAATAACTTGATTCAATTATTCATGCTTTAATATTTTCCTCTGTTCTACGATTTCAATTGGAAAAGGGGAAATTGTTCTTTTAACAGATGTATATATATACATATAGGTGCAATTAAATTGATTTGAGGTATTGAGAATTTCTATCTTGATTAATTAATCATCATGTGCGTGTTATTTGGACTTGGGAACTTGCAGATGAGTTTTTGTATACATATAGATATAGATACACGGCAGTAGAAATAATTGTGGAGATGATACTTTGAGTAGTCAAGGTCTGTCATGGACTGTTGCTTTCCAGATTGTCATTTACCATGAGTGTTGTTTACTTACTATTCATTAGTTTATAAAAAATAGATTTTACTTATAATATATTTTATTGTAACTAAAATATAATTAGATGATTAGATAATTTATATATCATATATTACAGTCTATACTAGTAATACCTTGCAGTAACGTGTAATGGTGATGTGGTTAAGCAATATGAAATCTAGTTGACCATAATTGTTATATGATGAAATGCCATATTAGTACTTTTATTTTATCATGGTTATGAATTTGGGTTATGATGGAGTTGACGGACTGGCCTGATGGGGCGAATGTTATGATTATACGGGCAGCCTTCATGGTGTTGTTGAGTCCCGGTGACCCTTCGGGGTGGATTACTGGCTGTGATGCCTGTTGGCCCTTCGGGGTGTATGATTTGGGCTGTGATGCCTGTGGTCCCTGCGGGGATGGTGTATGTTACCCTGTAACGGGTTGGAGTTGATGATATCCTCACCCGTGGGTTCATACCGCCCGGGTTTTTAGGTGCCGGCTAGGCATATTCATTGCATTTGCATATACGTTAGATAGGTGTATGTTAGGCCATGCATCACGTGCATAAATTGTATGATTGTGGTTGAAGCACCGGTATGGGACGGTGTGACTTTAACAGACTTGTCAAATTGAGTTTTAACATAGGCAAAGAATTTGGTAAGTATGGATGAGGTATCTGATTTGTGATGTAACAGGTATAACCAAGTTCCTCTAGAACAATCATCTACAATGGTAGGAATGAATCTATAACCATATCTATCTCCCAAAGAAAAAAGACCCCATATGTCACAATGAATCAACTCAAAAATATGTGAAGCATGTGATGAACTAATAGGAAAAGGGAGTCTGTGAATTTTGGAGGTAGAACATATATCACAAATGTCATTGATACTAGTATCAGGCTTAAATCCCAGTTTGGACATTACAATAGATGAAGGATGTCCAAGCTTATAATGCAAATAGAATATGAACTACTATCACAGATAGGTGCTAGAGCAGCAGAAAGAAAATCATGATTATTGCTATTTAAATGTAAGGTGTACAATTTATTTAGTAAAGTGCCCTTAATGAGATTCTTCTTAGACTTCCGGTCCTGCAAAATACAAGAAGTAGGATCAAAAATAGCAATACAGGAAAGCTCTCTAGTTAATTGACTAATAGAGAGAATGTTAAGCACAAGGCCGGGAACATAAAACACATTAGGAACAGTGAAGCCTTGACATAGCATCACTGAACCTGAATATGTGGGAGATTTGAAGGAGCCATCAGGTAGCATAATAGGATGATTGGAAAGGAATGGCTGAGGGTCAAGCAATAATGAGATATCAACACACAAGTGACAACTGGCTCCTGAATCCAACAACCAATGACCTTTGAGGTAACTAGGAAGAGATATACTACCTGCCATCTCCATAGTACTCCCAACAAAGTCCATAGGAGTGGCCATGTTTCCACCAAAATGAGACTTGGTGAACTCCTTTGTAGTGTCTTCAATAAGCTTGGTTATCCGGCTTTCAGTGACAGAGGAGAGACCAGATTCAGAAGCTTCAGAGGTAGTAGTAGTGACAACAGCACCAGCCACGGCTTTCCCTTTCCTCCTTTCTCCTAAAGCTTTATACCAATCAGGGACAACTCCAGTAATCATGAAACAATTTGCACGACTGTGACCTGACTTCTTACAGTGATCACAGAACGAGTTCTTATTGGCAAGTTGATAGCATCTATCTTTAGTGTGACCTGGTTTCTTACATATCACTCCTTCTTTCTTCTCTGGAAAAGATCTCTCCATATTACCAACTCCTCTATCAGTAGTCTTATTTCCTTTGTTGAAAGGATATTTCTCCACACCGGCCATCACAAAACCAGGACTGCTCTCACCATTGACAGTGCCTATATTTCCTTTTTGAGACTCACAGTTGCTAATCATCCCATCGGCAGTGTTAACAGAGGGCAAAGGATCCAAAATCAGAATCTGATTACATAGATGTGTATAATCTTCATTCAAGCCCATTAAGAATTGAATTAACAGTTCTTCTTCATCAGATTCAGCTAAATCCTTCAATGAATCAACACTCTTAGTCTTAAGCGGCTTCAAGGATCGATAGTTATTCCAAAGAGTTTTGAGTTCACCATAGTATTTGGTAACTGACTTATCACCTTGTGTGAAATTAACGATTTTCCTTTTTAGCAACAGAATTTGAGGACCACTCACTTTATCGAAACAATCCTTCAGTTCAATCCAAAGAGCATATGCAGACTTAGCATGTACAAATTGATTATCGATTTCATCAGATATGGAATTTTGGAGCCAAACTAACACGAGAGTATCAACAGTCAACCACTGCCTATATAAAGGATCAGACGAAGGAGGAGCAGGATATGTACCATCTATGAAACACTCCTCGATTTGATGTAGAGAGCTTTCTCAACAACTACCTTCCACTTCGTCCAATTACTCTTTCCAACCAAAGGAGTGGTGGTGAGCATCAAGTGAGGTTGATCGGCTGAGGACAGCTGTAGCTCACGCGGAATGACCAGTGATTGAAGTTCAGGAAGAGCCGTGGCTTCAGCAGTACGCCGAGGGGTAGTAGCAATGGATTCATCTTCCGTCGACATTGCAAGAGTAAATTCAGCTGAAAATTAAGCTAGATCGAGGCAAAGAAATGTAGCAGATAGATCGAATTGAGCGCAGGGCTCTGATACCACGTGGAATTTGATAGGAAACATGAAGAAAGTAAATAACCATCTCTGTGTATAGATTCAAAGAATGAGGAATGTTCAACAAATGTTCCGCTCAACATGAGCTACAGAGACTTAAATACTAGAACTAAGTACTGAAGGTAAGTGGGCCGAAAGAATAGGCCCAAAAGACAAAATAGGAAATGTAAAATAATGATCCATTAATCCAACAAGCCCATTAACCAACTCCAAGTTTGCTTCGATCAGCTGAAGACTTCTGTGAACCACCTTGTGCTTCATCAGAAATCACCCCGAATACCCCCAAACACGTAATTTAAGCACACAAATCCCTTCCCTTAGTGTTTTGGGCGATTGAAAACACTTCCGGGATATCCGATTCGCACTCTGATCGATCAACCCAAAATCCCCAAATCCTAAAAATTCAAAACATCTTCAAATCACCACCAAAACAAACGAAATAAAAATCATAACGAAGAAGAAGGTGAGGGGAAATGCTTACTAGCAATGGATTAAATTATTGGCCAAGAAACACGATGATTCGGGTGAGTCCAAGATCACCCCCTTTCTTCCCTTCTCGGCCGATCGACCCTCACTCTTATTTCCAACTTTTACAAAATCTGAAAATGGCCCCATTTAACTTTCCAAAGGTTAAATAATTGCAAAACGGCTTCATCACTCTCAATTGACACAAAAGGGACCCCATCCGGGCTTGAGTGCAATAAAACCCCATAACTAAATAATTTAAACAGTCCAATTTAAAATAAATCGGTTCATTACACCACTAGGGTAAGTCCACCACCCTTATCTAACAATTTTTTGAATGTAGTGTTGAATGTCAACCTCCCCATTCATATATTTCCAATTTTGATTCAAACCCACAACCCTCAAACGATGGAATGATGCTTGAGATACTCGGTGCAAATTTTAATTTGGAGGAAAATCTACTTTTTGTCTCGTAGGATTTTCTTTCAACCAATTTTGGTGCCAAGTTTATAAAATTTCCATTTTTTTTGTCCCATCAGATAACTAGTTTTTCCATTTTTGGTCCCTCGGTTTATTTTTTAAGAAAATACTATATGTGATCAATATGCACTTTTTAAAAATTTTTATTTATTTGCAAAATGCCCCTATCCAATTTAAAGACTATAACTCATTAACTAAATTCAAATTTATTCATTATATGTACAAAATAAAATTAGTTTGAATTTATTAGAAAATAATATTTATTAAATAATAAATTTGTAATTTTTTTAAAATATATATTTAATATATATTATATTGAATAAATATATATATTTAATATATAGTATATTGATTAAATATATATGTAATTCAACATAAAATATAAAGCAAAATATTTTAATTAATAATTATTGCATATTATTATTATAAATTCTTTTTATAAATACAGAGTGTTTTATTTTATGTGTATTGCATTTATTATCTTTTGATACTTTTTAAATTTTATTAAAAAAACTATCGATTAAAATATTATATTCAAAAAATTTCATAAAATATGTATATTAAAAAATTAAAATATTATTATTTATAAAATATTTATAAAATTACAATTTTATTATTTAATAAATTTTAATTTTTAATATTATTCAAAAATAATATTATTTTGTACAAATGAATAAATTTGAATTTAATTAAATGAGTTATGGTTTTATAATTGGATAGGGGCATTTTGCAAATAAACAAAATTTTAAAAAAATGCACATTAAACCCATATATATAATTTTTTTTTTTCCCTAAACAATAGACCATGGGATAAAAACTGGAAAAAATAGTTATCTAATGAACCAAAAATCAAAATTTATAAACTGGGGACTAAAAGTAGGTGAGAGAAAATCCTATCGGACCAAAAGTGGATTTTCCCCTAAAATTTGAAATGTTAGGATTATGAATGTAACAGCCGTTGAGGATTTGATTAATGGTCCAAATGAAGCCCAATTAAATGCGGTTCGGTTTGGGGGCTGGACACATATTATTTAGCCCCGGCTGAATGTGATGGGATTATTGGGATGCCGTGTTTGCGGTGCTAGTCGAGTACTATGTTCCAAAATTGCCATAATAATACAGAGGGAAAACAAGGGAAGAGTAAATACACTTTCTATGTTTTGAAAAGTCAATTATGGAATAACAGAGACCTTCCAATTAAGTTGCAAATTATCATTCATCATTGGCAGAACCCTAACACACACCACCACCACATACAATCACACGCTGACGGCCTCTCAAATCCGGTGTATCACACCATCACAACCAATCACGCATTCTATTAACAAGACATCACCGTATTGATGTTCGACCTCAACGTAAACCCAATTTATGACAATGATACACTCACCGAAGATGATAGACTGAATGGGATAGGGTCTGAGTTTGAACACAATGCTGACCACGATGCTGCGCTAGAGTCTGACGCGAATCAGCGAGAAGATATCCCTCCTGCAACCACCGGTACCAGTGGTATGGGGATTAAGAAACCCGCTACCGATAGCTTATAAAGGGGCTTGTTCATAGATAACCCCTACAACTCCATTAGCACCTTTGGAAAACAATCACACTTAGTGAATGTTGTTAGTATAGTGCTCAATATTTTTAATTTTATGTTTTCAGCTAGTGGAATTAATCATTACCTTATATCCACTTCACATTGAGCACTATATTATAATGAAATAATACTTGGTTGCAGTTCTCACACAATCGTATATTGTGTGCTAAGTGTAATAATCGTGTGGTTGTTTTGTGCATGTTAGAAATCATTAAGTGGCAGATTTGTGCAACTTGAAAAATTTTCATGGGAGAATAGAGCAGGAGAAGAAAAAGAAGAATGTGAAAGTTGGTGCACAGTAGCACACTTACTAGCTTTAGTTATCACACACTTGAGCGATAACCATCATACTTTACTGTGGTATCCAGCACACACCAACCAATCCAATTTCAATGTGTAGACTCATGTGTTTTGCATATACTCCCTCCGTTTTTAAATGATAGCTACGTTGGAGAATTTGACACTATTCACACAATCACTTTAACTTGAAATTTTATCATAGTTATTCAAGTTAAAATATAGTCAATTGAGATCTTGTTAGATTCATCTCGTCTTGTAGTTTTTAAATATCGAACTTTTAGAATTTTTACTTGTACCGAACTTGAGTTATTACTGATTTAAAATGTACATTGGACTGCGTGCTGCGTGGGTCCGTAGCATATCAAAAAACGGAGGGAGTATTATTTTTCCCTACACTATTTAGAGTTAAAAAACATAGCTATGAGATCATTTTTAGATGGAGATATATGTGTGCCGAAACTATTAAAGCATGTCACATAATTTCCCTATGCTTATGTATGATATAAGTGCTGGGTTTATATGATATGTGTGCTTGTTTTGTATTATATGTGTGATGGTTTTATTTAACTTAATGATATGATTTTATTTGATGTGTGAGTTTTTTGTTGATATATATACGCTGAATAATATTCATATATGTGATGTGTTCATATGATGTATGTGTTTATTTTAGGCTTTGGTTAGGGTGCGGAGACCCATCTCTCTTGATGTACTGTGGCACATCCAAGCCATTGATGAAATATTGAAATCAATGGCTAAGATTAATACAAAGGGTACTATTGTAATTTCAATAAGATCCAAATAATCTTTATTCATTTTTCTCAATTCTCATGCTCATACTTCTCTCTCCCTCATAATCTACTTTTTCTTTTTGGAATTTCTAAACTTTGATATGAAATTTAGATAACTTGTATCGATTAGGTAAATTTTCATATAAAGAACGTCAAAATTCGAGTTCGTTTGAGAAAATTAGAGTCATTTGAAGTTAATTGCAATTTTAAAAAACGCAGCATTCAGCGATGGTGGCTTTGCAATTCAGCGACGGGAGCTTTACAATTCAGCGACATAGCCTATACAATATAGTTTTTATGACAAACTTCAAATGGCTCTAACTTTTTCAAATGAGCTCGGATTTGGACGTTCTTTATATGAAAATCTATCTACTCAACACAAGGAATTTAAATATCCTACCAAAATTTAGAAAGTCTAAACAGATAAATTTCATATTTTTAAAATAACGAGAATAATATATCATTTTCTTTGAAAATCTGGTATTTATCAATTTATAATTTCAAAAATTTGATAGGAAATTTAAATTTCTTGCATCGAGTAGATAGATTTTCATATAAAGAATGTGAAAATTCGAGTTTATTTGAGAAAGTTAGAGCCATTTGAAGTTCATTGCAATTTTCAGAAACACAGCCTTTACATTTCAGCGACGGTGGATATGTAATTCAGCGACGGGGGCTTTACAATTCAACGACGGAGGCTTTACAATTTAGCGACGGAGGCGTTATAATTTAGCGATGTTAGTACATTACTTTGACAACTTAACGTTGTACTTTTCATTAAGATGATTTTTCAGGTGTTGGCACATCTGGTTGACGACAAGATTAACTCTGCTGGCAGTTATTTGTATTTTACTATTTAATGTTGCAGAGTCTGTAATCTAGATATAAGTCTCGTTTTACATAGTAGTACTTTTATCATCATTAGATTACAGAGTGATAGAGAGAGTCTTTTGAATGTTCTTCAAGATTTGAGTCGATTATTTTGTGAAGAACCGTGATTCAAGAAAGGGATTGCATTGATATTATCTGAAGATATTTGAGCGTTCTACAACCGAAAAGAATCTGGAGTAATTCAGTGATTAGATGGAGATCATGGTGAATGACAGACTGAGATCATGCCTTGAAGATTGCAATTAGGGTGTTTTCTCTACAGACGTGTTGAGGGGGAGTTCCAACGGCGTTTGCTCAACTAGGTTTGTTCATCTAGTGTTTGAGGTTGATCTTGTGTTAGACATTTTGATAGAGAGTCTGTGTCCTTGATTTTCAGTCTAGTGGAGTCTCCTGGATTGGTATCCCCCAGACGTAGGTCGTGAGACCGAACTGGGTCAACAAATTGTTTGTGTTCATTTACTGCTTTCGTAATTGCGTAGTTAGAACACAGCGTTAACAACCATAACTAAATCTTGAGTAAAAGGGGACCTACAAATTGGTATCAGAGCGAGTTCTCTAAAGTAGCTGGAGAAAATCCATTCATTCAAGATTCAAGAATCATGAGCCGAGAAGGAGCATCCAACACTCGTCCACCTTTTTTCGATGGAAACGATTATGCCTATTGGAAAGCTAGGATGCGAAATTATCTTTTGGCGTAAGGAGATGGTGTTTGGGATTCAGTCCTGGAACAATGGACTCAACCAACAAGACAGGTTCGCACTGGTGAAGGAGAGACGACCACAACAACAATTCAGTTGGCAACCAATGCCGAACTCACTCAAGCCGAGAGAACCGTGAGACAAGCGAACTACACAACTCTTAATGCTATCAGTGGTGCCATGGATGAAACGCAATTCAGGATGATCGCCAATTGCATGTCTGCCTACGAAGCTTGGAATTTCTTGGAAACTCAATATGAAGGTTCGGAAGATGTCAAGACAACCAGACTACAACGAATCAAATCTATCTTTGACAGCTTGAGAATGACAAATGATGAGGATATCACAACCTACTTTGGAAGATTTCAAGATATTTTGAATCAAGCCACAGCCCTTGGTATGACTTTTGAAGGATCAAAGCTTGTAAGGAAGTTTCTCAGGACAGTTTCAAAGAAGTACTCCGCAAAAGTTGCAGCCCTTGAAGAAGTTGAGAAGATCAAGACAATGTCCTTGAGGGAATTGGTCGGTATTCTTCAAACTTATGAGATAAATCATTTAGCCTCAGAAAAATCGCATAAAAACATTGCATTCAAAGCCGAGGATGAACCAGCTAATGATTTCGAAGAAGAAGTTTCTTTACTTTCCAAGAGGATTGGAAAGATGCTTCAGAATAAACATTTCAAGAAGTTTCAGAAGAAAAATCAATGTTCTGACAACCCAGTAACGACGGAGAAGCAGAACAACAGAAATGAGAATAAAGCTGATGGAAAGTTTAGAAGATCTAAGAAGGATAAAGATGATGATAAATCTGACAAATCTTCTGAGATCAGATGTTTTGAATGTGAAGGAAAAGACCACGTGAGAGCTGAATGTCCTACTGCTAAGAAAAAGAAAGGGAAAGCACTTCAAGAAACTTTAAGTGATGACTCTGGAGATGAAGCTGAAAATTATCAATCAAGTGATGATGAAGATGTCGTTGCATTCATGACAAGAGATGCCAGTCCTACCCCTTCTAAAGGTAACTCTGAGTCAATTCAATTAATTACTGACATTTCTTCTATTGTTTCAGCTGAATCAGGTAGTCTCTACAAAGAATTAGTTGATATCTATGAAGAACTTAAAGATGAGTATGAGGATGCTGTTTAGGAGAATGAGCAGTTGTCTAAACAACTTTCTGACATCCGTCTGACTTTGGACAAAGCTAAAGCCGAAAAGCTTAAAGCCGTTGATGATCTAAAGGTTCTTAAAGGAAAGTATGATGAAGTGAAACTTCAGATTACTACTTTGACCAAAGTAAAGGAGCTATTCAGAGAGGAATCTATCAAACTGAAAATTCGAGTTGCTGACTTGGAGAAGTTGACTAAAGGGAAAGGCAAATTAGATGAAGTTCTATCCATTGGAAAGACCTACAAGGATATGACTGGAATTGGGTATAAGAATCAAGTATCTACTGGGAAAAGGCTATTTGTTATTGGTGGAAACTTAAATGCAGAATCAAGCTCACTGTCTCAACAGGATGTCTCTACATCACCTAAACGACACAGAGATTGTCTCTATTGTAGTTTTGTAATGACCCGATTTAATTAAATTGGACTGTTTAAATAATTTGGTATTTGGATATTTTGCAATTCAGTCCGGATGGGGTTCCTTTTGTGTAAATTGAGAGTGATGGGGCCTTTTTGCAATTATTTAACTATTGTAGAGTTAAATGGGGTTACTTTGTAATTTGAGGAAAAGAAAGAAAACAAGAAACGGTAGAAAAGAGAGGAAGGCCGACCGAGAGGGAGAAAGAAAAGGGGGAGATTTCAACTCACTCAAACTATCGCGTTTCTTGACCGATTGATTAATCGGTTGTTGGTAAGTGTTTCTCCCCGTCGTCGTCTTCGTATTGATTTTTATTTCGTTCGTTTTGGTGGTGATTTGAAGTTGTTGATAAATTAGGGGTTTGGTGGATTTTGGTTGATTTGGAGGAATTGAGGCTTGGAATCATCGAATTGGTGCTCTAATCTTGTTGAAGATCATAAGGCAAGGGATTTGTGTGCTTAAATTACGTGTTTGGGGGGGGGGGGTATTGGGGTGATTTCCGGCAAGGTTTTATGTGTATTGTTCTTATAATTTTTGGATCTCCATATGCCCTCGGACTCGTTGCAATAACTTGATTCAATTATTCATGCTTTAATATTTTCCTCTGTTCTACGATTTCAATTGGAAAAGGGGAAATTGTTCTTTTAACAGATGTATATATATACATATAGGTGCAATTAAATTGATTTGAGGTATTGAGAATTTCTATCTTGATTAATTAATCATCATGTGCGTGTTATTTGGACTTGGGAACTTGCAGATGAGTTTTTGTATACATATAGATATAGATACACGGCAGTAGAAATAATTGTGGAGATGATACTTTGAGTAGTCAAGGTCTGTCATGGACTGTTGCTTTCCAGATTGTCATTTACCATGAGTGTTGTTTACTTACTATTCATTAGTTTATAAAAAATAGATTTTACTTATAATATATTTTATTGTAACTAAAATATAATTAGATGATTAGATAATTTATATATCATATATTACAGTCTATACTAGTAATACCTTGCAGTAACGTGTAATGGTGATGTGGTTAAGCAATATGAAATCTAGTTGACCATAATTGTTATATGATGAAATGCCATATTAGTACTTTTATTTTATCATGGTTATGAATTTGGGTTATGATGGAGTTGACGGACTGGCCTGATGGGGCGAATGTTATGATTATACGGGCAGCCTTCATGGTGTTGTTGAGTCCCGGTGACCCTTCGGGGTGGATTACTGGCTGTGATGCCTGTTGGCCCTTCGGGGTGTATGATTTGGGCTGTGATGCCTGTGGTCCCTGCGGGGATGGTGTATGTTACCCTGTAACGGGTTGGAGTTGATGATATCCTCACCCGTGGGTTCATACCGCCCGGGTTTTTAGGTGCCGGCTAGGCATATTCATTGCATTTGCATATACGTTAGATAGGTGTATGTTAGGCCATGCATCACGTGCATAAATTGTATGATTGTGGTTGAAGCACCGGTATGGGACGGTGTGATGTTTATTTGCTTTTACTTTTATTCTGCTCTGTTATTCATGCTTTTATTATTATTATTATTATTATTATTATTATTATTATTATTATTATTATTATTATTATTATTATTATTATTATTATTTACTCTTGTTGCTTTGTTATCCCTTACTCCCCAACACGTAGCCTTGCTCAGTACGTTGTACTGACTCCCTTTGCTTTTGTTTGTTTTATAGATCCTGCTGGAGGCGCTGGAGCATGATTGGGTTTGGGGTTGAGAGATCACATAGATAGGACCTGCCTATTCATTTTATCTTATGTATTTATGTGATACTCTATTGTTTTGATATTATGATTTGTCATTGGAATATTGACTAGTTGAGGCCTGTGAGCCTAGGATTTTTATTCAGCAGGCCGGTGGCCTTATGTGATTTACTTCTTTGGGCTGGTAGCCCTGTTGAGATATTGACACGCTGTCTATGCTGTTGTGAGAGGCTTGTAGCCTGATAATCTGACAGGGGTTGCTTTATTCAATTATTATGTATGGATTATATTCGTGCCTATGTGTTTTATTTTATTTTAGGTTCCGCATGAAATTGGATTAACAAGATGTTCACTTTAGGTTTTCTCCGCCTTGTACTAGCTGTTTTAAATTAGCTGGCCACTAGTTTAAGATAGTTAGTACGGCGGTAACGCTTGCGAAAATTAGGTTTGAATTTTCGGGGCGTTACAGAGTGGTATCAGAGCCTGTGTGCTCTTTATTATATTAAAATTGGTGTAGACATAGGTGGTGAGATGTGTGTGGGATACATATAGTGTAGAATTGCATTCTTCTTATTTATTTTTGTTGAGTTTTGCGCATACCAGGTTGAGCCACAGTTAGGGAACTGTGGAAAAACAATGGTACTCCAGTCAGGATCCTTGAGACTTCACAGTCATTGGGGACTGCGAATTCATTGTTATTTATTTATCTAATTATTTTATTCTTTATTATGCCATCAGATATATGGGATATATGGTATGTTGGTGATTTCTGCTGACATGTTTGTTCATGTTGTGTCTGTTTTGCATATCAGAATGGTTCCTTATCGCGCTAGAGGTGCTGGTCGACGGGGAAGGCCCCGTAGGAACCAGGGTCCACCCGTTGGGGATAGGGTAGGGGACTTTGCACCTGAGGAGATGGGAAATATGGATCCACCTGATGGAGTTGAACAGGGGAACGACGGACTACCACCTCCTCCTCCTCCTCCACCCGCACCAGAGGTACCACCTGTTGCTCAGGTGCCTCTCGGGAATCCACCAGTAGGGGGTGCAGCTGCCTTCAATCCAATTGAGTTCGCCCGACAGCTGGCACAGTTCTTTCAGTTGTTACCACAGCCTGTCGTGCAGCCTACCCCTGCACCTGTTCCGGTCCATGTGGACTATGTGGATTTGTCCACAAAGCACCGTCCACCAAAGTTTGCAGGGGGTGCCAGTCCATCTGATCTGGAGAACTGGAAGTATCAGTTGGGTCGGTAACTTATTAATATCAACTGTCCTGAGGACCAGAAGGCCTATGTAGCTTCCCACTATCTGGAAGGGGAAGCACTGCATTGGTGGAGGACCCGCGAGCACGACCTACTCGCTCGACCCGGGTTCAACTGGGAACAGTTTACAGAGGCTCTTAGTTCCCATTTCTATCCACCACATGTCTTAGAGGCGAAGAAAATGGAATTTCTAGGTTTGAGACAGACAGAAAGTATGAGTGTGACCGCTTATCACAGGAAGTTTGTGGAGCTCATGAGGTATGCTTCAGAAGTTATGCCCACTGGTAAGGACGAGGTTCGTCGTTTCATTTCGGGTCTTCGGGCAGGAATTAAGTCCTCTTTTGGCTATCGAGGTTATGATACATTGTCTGAGGCATTCGATCAGGCCTTATATGTGGAGGAGAGTCGGTCTGAAGAACGCCAACAGTGGCAGAGTAGAAAGAGGCAAAGGGACCGGGGCCGTGAGGGGCAGAGAGGCGGCGATCAGAGGGGCCAGCCTGCTGTTAGGGGTCGCCGTGATGGTGGCCGTGCTGATGTGGGCAGGGGTGGTGGTCGTGCACCGCTACCTGTTCGTGAGGTTGGACCCGATGGGCGTCCTGTATACCGTTGTTGGACTTGCCACGAGGTGGGTCATCGCCGAGCGGATTGCCCGCATGCTGGCAGGGGTAGACCGGTTCGGGCTGACAGGGGTGGCAGACTGAACGTCTTGGATCGTGCGGAGGCAGATCGTCGGGATGATGTTCTTGCAGGTGTGTTTTAAATTCCTGCAGTTTCCTATTTTCTTTTCGTTGTGCTCTGTCTTAGTAAACTTTGTACCCCGTTTAGGTACTATTACTGTTGCGAATCATTCTGCCTTTGTATTGTTTGATTCGGGAGCCTCGTGTTCGTTCGTGGCTTTGCGATTTGTGCGGGAGCACGGAGTAGGACCGTTGGTGCCCTACCAGATGCCTGTTTCCTTGCCTTCGGGCGATATCATCCGTAGTGATCACATATGGCGAGATGCGGTATTGAGCATCGAGGGCCGTGAGTTCAGAGCCGACTTGGTTGTATTTAGTCTGGCTGACTTTGATGTAATTTTGGGCATGGATTGGCTGACTCGCCATCGTGCTGTTATCGATTGTGGTATTCCACGCATTTCCTTCCGAGATCCTCTCGGTAAGTATGTCTCTTATCGACCTTCCTTGATTCCACCTGCTATTAGTGTGGTTTCGGTTGTTGCGTTGTGTGATTTGATGCGCAGGGGTTGTTCTCTTTCCCTGTGGTAAATGAGGGATCTTCGAGCAGAGGTTCCTGCTGCTTCGAGTGTCCCTGTTGTCTCTGAGTTCGGGGATGTGTTTCCCGATGAAATTCCTGGTCTCCCACCTGCTCGAGAGATTGATTTTACTATTGAGCTGATGCCTGATGCAGCTCCTGTTTCTAAGGCTCCTTACCGGATGGCTCCTGCTGAATTGAAGGAGTTGAAGGATCAGTTGAATGAGCTTACTAATAAGGGGTATACCCAGCCGAGTAGCTCGCCTTGGGGAGCTCCTGTACTGTTTTTTAAGAAGAAGGATGGGTCGATGAGGATGTGCATCGACTACAGGGGTTTGAACCGAATCACAGTGAAGAATAAGTATCCTCTACCTCGGATTGAGGATCTGTTTGATCAGTTGAGAGGGGCCAGTGTATTCAGTAAGATTGATTTGAGATCGGGCTACCATCAGATAAGGGTGGCAGAGGCTGATAGGCCTAAGACAGCATTCAGAACTCGTTATGGACATTTTGAATTCACGGTCATGCCTTTTGGTTTGACTAACGCACCAGCGATCTTCATGGATCTTATGCATAGGGTATTCCGCCCCCTGCTGGATGTGTGCGTGGTTGTGTTCATAGACGATATTCTGGTCTACTCGCCGACTCGTGAGGCACATGCTGGCCACTTGAGGACAGTGTTGAACACATTGCGAGAGCATAAGCTATATGCTAAACTCTCCAAGTGTGAGTTCTGGTTGGAGAAGGTGTCGTTTCTGGGACACATTGTTTCGGGTGAGGACATTGCAGTTGATCCTGCTAAGGTGGAAGCGGTACTAAAGTGGCAGGCCCCGAAGAATG
The DNA here is from genome assembly GCA_030278955.1 of Hygrophila difformis. Lineage (NCBI taxonomy): Eukaryota > Viridiplantae > Streptophyta > Magnoliopsida > Lamiales > Acanthaceae > Hygrophila > Hygrophila difformis. Next base: position 11,246,282 of record JAOANR010000007.1, read on the forward strand.
TGGGAGAGATCCGGAGTTTCTTAGGTCTTGTTGGCTACTACCGCAGATTCATTGAGGGGTTCTCGAGCATTGCTAGACCTCTGACTAGACTATTGAGGAAAGATGTCAGATTCAGATGGGATGATGCTTGTGAGCAAGCATTCGAATTGTTGAAGAAGAAAGTGACAGAGGCACCTGTTTTGGTACTACCTGATGATCCAGGCGAGTATGAAGTTTACACGGATGCGTCACTTAAGGGTTTAGGTTGTGTGTTGATGCAAAAGGGCAAAGTGATTGCTTATGCATCTCGACAGCTTAAGCCACATGAGCAGAATTACCCGACTCACGATTTGGAAATGGCAGCGGTAGTGCATGCTCTGAAAATCTGGAGACACTATCTGTATGGAGCGAAGTGTAGAATTTATTCAGATCATAAGAATCTGAAGTGTCTGTACACCTCAGACCACATGAGTGGCAGACAGAGGAGATGGATGGAGTTATTGCAGGACTATGACACGGATATTCAGTATATTGAGGGAAAGGCGAACCGGGTGGCGGATGCTTTGAGCAGGAAGGAGCATCATTCAGTGGCATGCTTGGGTGTGATGCCTGAGTGGCGCAGGGAGCTACTCAGACTTGAGGTTCAGGTAGTTCCTGTTGGCTCTGTTCAGCACACCTTAAACATGCTAGTTACTGCATCTTCTTTGATTGATGAGATATTTGCTAGTCAGCATGATAGCGGGGAGATGGCAGTACTAAGACAGAAGATTCAGGATGGTAAGGCTTCGGGTTTCAGAATCGATGATAGGGGCATGGTGAGATATGGTGATAGATGGTGCATTCCGGAGTGTTGTGTTGATCTGAAGAAGAAGGTCATGGATGAGGCTCACACGACTCCTTATTCTGTTCATCCAGGGGTCACAAAGATGTATAAAGACATCCGACAGACTTATTGGTGGAATAACATGAAGAGGGAGATAGTTGAATATGTGGCTAAGTGTGCCACATGTCAGCGAGTGAAGATTGAGCACATGAGACCAATGGGTTTGCTACAGCCCCTAGCAGTGCCCGAATGGAAGTGGGAATCCATCTCCATGGATTTTGTGACAGGGTTGCCTCCGACTGTGAGGAAGATGGACACTATCTGGGTGGTGGTGGATCGATTGACTAAGAGTGCAGTGTTCATACCTATGAGACTGACATGGAGTATGAGCCAGCTTACCCAGGCCTATATTCAGCATGTTGTTAAGAGATTTGGGATTCCCAAGGAGATCGTGTCTGATCGGGATTCCAGATTCCTGTCCAAGTTTTGGAAGGATGTGCAGGCAGCGTTTGGCACGCAGATTAGCATGAGTACTGCATGGCATCCTCAGTCAGATGGTCAGACAGAGAGGACCATCAGGACTTTAGAGGATATGTTGCGAGCTTGTGCACTGGACTTTCAGGGTAGTTGGGAGAATCACCTCAGTTTGGTGGAGTTCAGTTACAATAACAGTTATCATGCAAGTATTGGCATGGCTCCCTTCGAGGCATTGTATGGGAGGAAGTGTAGGAGTCCTTTATGTTGGAATGATCCAATAGATAAGGTAAATGTGGGTCCTGAAATGATTGAGCATACTGTTGCGTTGGTGAGGGTCATTAGGGACCGTATGAAAGAAGCTCAAGACAGACAGAAGAGCTATGCTGATCTAGCTCGTCGTGATGTGGAGTTTGAGGTTGGTGATAGGGTATTACTGCGGGTGTCGCCTATGAAAGGGGTACGCCGGTTCGGTAAGAAGGGCAAGCTGAGCCCGAGATACATTGGACCCTATGAGATAGTGGAGAGAGTTGGTAAAGTGGCTTATAGGTTGGCTTTACCAGCCGAGGTGGGTCGAGCTCATGATGTTTTTCATGTTTCTCAGCTCCGGAAGTTCGTATCTGATCCATCTAAGATTATCCAGCCTGATGAGATTGAGTTGGATGCGAGTCTTGAGTATGAGGAGTATCCAGTTCGGGTGATTGATGCAAAGGAAAGGGTTCCGAGGCACAAAACCATCCCGATGGTTAAGGTGTTATGGTCTAGGCATGGAGCTGAAGATGCTACTTGGGAAACCGAGGAGCATATGAAGCTGAAGTACCCAGAATTGGACTTAACTCCGTTGCCTTGAGGTAACATTTTTCCCCTTGTTTTGATTTTTGATCATGTTCTTGAATGTGCATTTCGGGGACGAAATGATCGTAAGGGGGGAGGAATGTAATGACCCGATTTAATTAAATTGGACTGTTTAAATAATTTGGTATTTGGATATTTTGCAATTCAGTCCGGATGGGGTTCCTTTTGTGTAAATTGAGAGTGATGGGGCCTTTTTGCAATTATTTAACTATTGTAGAGTTAAATGGGGTTACTTTGTAATTTGAGGAAAAGAAAGAAAACAAGAAACGGTAGAAAAGAGAGGAAGGCCGACCGAGAGGGAGAAAGAAAAGGGGGAGATTTCAACTCACTCAAACTATCGCGTTTCTTGACCGATTGATTAATCGGTTGTTGGTAAGTGTTTCTCCCCGTCGTCGTCTTCGTATTGATTTTTATTTCGTTCGTTTTGGTGGTGATTTGAAGTTGTTGATAAATTAGGGGTTTGGTGGATTTTGGTTGATTTGGAGGAATTGAGGCTTGGAATCATCGAATTGGTGCTCTAATCTTGTTGAAGATCATAAGGCAAGGGATTTGTGTGCTTAAATTACGTGTTTGGGGGGGGGGGGTATTGGGGTGATTTCCGGCAAGGTTTTATGTGTATTGTTCTTATAATTTTTGGATCTCCATCTGCCCTCGGACTCGTTGCAATAACTTGATTCAATTATTCATGCTTTAATATTTTCCTCTGTTCTACGATTTCAATTGGAAAAGGGGAAATTGTTCTTTTAACAGATGTATATATATACATATAGGTGCAATTAAATTGATTTGAGGTATTGAGAATTTCTATCTTGATTAATTAATCATCATGTGCGTGTTATTTGGACTTGGGAACTTGCAGATGAGTTTTTGTATACATATAGATATAGATACACGGCAGTAGAAATAATTGTGGAGATGATACTTTGAGTAGTCAAGGTCTGTCATGGACTGTTGCTTTCCAGATTGTCATTTACCATGAGTGTTGTTTACTTACTATTCATTAGTTTATAAAAAATAGATTTTACTTATAATATATTTTATTGTAACTAAAATATAATTAGATGATTAGATAATTTATATATCATATTACAGTCTATACTAGTAATACCTTGCAGTAACGTGTAATGGTGATGTGGTTAAGCAATATGAAATCTAGTTGACCATAATTGTTATATGATGAAATGCCATATTAGTACTTTTATTTTATCATGGTTATGATTTGGGTTATGATGGAGTTGACGGACTGGCCTGATGGGGCGAATGTTATGATTATACGGGCAGCCTTCATGGTGTTGTTGAGTCCCGGTGACCCTTCGGGGTGGATTACTGGCTGTGATGCCTGTTGGCCCTTCGGGGTGTATGATTTGGGCTGTGATGCCTGTGGTCCCTGCGGGGATGGTGTATGTTACCCTGTAACGGGTTGGAGTTGATGATATCCTCACCCGTGGGTTCATACCGCCCGGGTTTTTAGGTGCCGGCTAGGCACATTCATTGCATTTGCATATAGGTTAGATAGGTGTATGTTAGGCCATGCATCACGTGCATAAATTGTATGATTGTGGTTGAAGCACCGGTATGGGACGGTGTGATGTTTATTTGCTTTTACTTTTATTCTGCTCTGTTATTCATGCTTTTATTATTATTATTATTATTATTATTATTATTATTATTATTATTATTATTATTATTATTATTATTATTATTATTATTATTATTTACTCTTGTTGCTTTGTTATCCCTTACTCCCCAACACGTAGCCTTGCTCAGTACGTTGTACTGACTCCCTTTGCTTTTGTTTGTTTTATAGATCCTGCTGGAGGCGCTGGAGCATGATTGGGTTTGGGGTTGAGAGATCACATAGATAGGACCTGCCTATTCATTTTATCTTATGTATTTATGTGATACTCTATTGTTTTGATATTATGATTTGTCATTGGAATATTGACTAGTTGAGGCCTGTGAGCCTAGGATTTTTATTCAGCAGGCCGGTGGCCTTATGTGATTTACTTCTTTGGGCTGGTAGCCCTGTTGAGATATTGACACGCTGTCTATGCTGTTGTGAGAGGCTTGTAGCCTGATAATCTGACAGGGGTTGCTTTATTCAGTTATTATGTATGGATTATATTCGTGCCTATGTGTTTTATTTTATTTTAGGTTCCGCATGAAATTGGTTTAACAAGATGTTCACTTTAGGTTTTCTCCGCCTTGTACTAGCTGTTTTAAATTAGCTGGCCACTAGTTTAAGATAGTTAGTACGACGGTAACGCTTGCGAAAATTAGGTTTGAATTTTCGGGGCGTTACAAGTTTACCTGGTCATACTGCAGAAACCTGCATGAGAATTGTTCGTGATCTCATAAATGGTCGCCCCGTTGTCTGGCCCCATGAGGATTTAAAGAAAAAGATCAAAATCCAGATGGAGTGGGTACCTAAGAGAAAGGAGGGTCAATGCCTAGTTGTTCTATCATCGCAACAACAACCTCGTTCCAGAAAAGTGGTATTTTGATTCAGGTTGTTCAAGGCACATGACAGGTAGTAAGGATTTTTAAGTAACTTCACAGACAGAGATTGTGGAGATGTGGTATTTGGTGATGGCGCTAGAAGCAAAATCACAGGTTATGGTAATGTAAAGGATGGTGAACTCTCTCAACTTTCTAGAGTTTATCATGTGGAAGGACTTACTACTAATCTCATTTCAATTAGTCAATTATGTGATGAAGATTCTCTTGTTATTTTTAATAAGCATTTTTGTCAAGTATTTGATTGCAGGAGAGACAATATCATGACTGGTAAACGATCAATGAACAATTGCTATAGTTTGGAAGCTAATCTAGCTCAAGCACTTGTAAGCAAAGATGACCTCACAAACTTATGGCACAAAAGGCTTGGACACCTCAATTATCAAACCTTGTATAAGCTGAGTTGTTCGGCTGCCAGAGGTCTGCCTAAACTACAGAATAACAAAGACCTTGCTTGTGTGGATTGTTCAAAAGGGAAGCAGACCCGAGCTCAACATAAGAAGACTGATGGAATATCTACAAATCATTGTCTAGAACTAATCCATTGGATCTTATGGGTCCAACAGAAACTGAAAGCCTATATGGCAAAAGGTATGTTTAAGTTTGTGTTGATGATTTTTCGGGATTTACTTGGGTATGTTTTCTCAGGAGCAAAGATGAAGCATTCCAACATTTTGAAAAGCTTAGTCTGAAATTGATGAATGAGAAGCAAGCCAAAATTCAGAGAATTAGATCTGACCATAGACGCGAGTTTGAAAACTAGGAGTTTGAACATTTCTGTAACAACCATGGAATTTTTCATGAGTTTTCAGCCCCAAAGACTCCACAACAGAACGGGATTGCTGAAAGGAAGAATATAACACTTCAAGAGATGGCTCATTCAATGCTGCATGCTAGTACTCTTAGCAAATCATTTTGGACAGAAATAATTCATACAGCATGTCACATCATCAATCGTGTGTTGTTAAGACCTCACACTAACAACACTCCATATCAAATCTGGAATGGTAACACTCCTACTGTTAAATATTTTCATACTTTTGGATGTAAATGTTTTGTCTACAAGGATAGAGAGCAAATTAAGAAGTTTGATGCTAGAGCTGAAGAAGGTTGGTTTTTGGGTTACTCCAATAACTCAAGAGCTTATCAAGTTTATCTGATTCAATCCAGAAAGGTTACTGAAACAGTAAATGTCCTATTTGAGGATAAGTATTCTTTGCCTAGAAGGAAGGATGATGATATAGTTCCTAGTGTTCAAACTGCCTCAGACAACCCTGTCGTTGGTACATCCAGTCAACAACAGTCTGAAGGGATAGTCATTGATGATGATGAGGAAGCTGATCATGAGCAAAATCCAGATAATGCTGATTCTAATCCTAAAGTTTCTGTACCTAATAAGAGGGAAGGTCCAAGAGCTCTGAAACATCATTCACAGCAAGACATCATTGGTGATCCAAATGCTCAGAGACAAACAAGGAACCAGAGAGCTGATTATAGAGAATTGGTAGGGATGAATTGTTTTGTTTCTAAGATAGAGCCGAAGAATGTTTCAGAAGCCCTAACAGATGAATATTGGATAGCAGCCATGCAAGATGAGTTGATACAATTCCAAAGGAATGATGTCGGGGAGTTGGTAGAACAACCTGCAAACATCAATGTGATTGGCACAAAGTGGGTATTTAGGAACAAGACAGATGAACAAGAGAACATTGTTAGAAATAAGGCACGTCTTGTTGCTCAAGGTTTCACTTAGATTGAAGGAATTGATTATGGTGAGACATTTGCCCCTGTTGCTAGGATGGAAGCTGTTCGAATTCTATTGGCTTTTGCTTGTTTAATGAACTTCAAGCTATATCAACTTGACATCAAGACAACATTTCTTAATGGGAAAATAAAGGAAGAGATCTATGTTGCACAACCTGCTGGCTTTGAGGATCCATCCAAACCTAATCATGTCTATCGGGTTAAGGGAGCTCTATATGGTCTCAAACAAGCTCCAAGAGCCTGGTATGATAGGTTGTCTACATTTCTCATCAACAACGGATACAAAAGAGGTAATGTATAAGACAATGTTTGTTAAACATCAGAACAACGATCTGATTGTTGCACAAGTGTATGTAGATGATATCATCTTTGGAGCAATGTCAGAACAACTGAGGAACGACTTTGTCAAGTCAATGCAGTCCGAGTTTGAGATGAGTATGATTGGTGAACTTACTTTTTGGGATTACAAGCGAAACAACAAGATGAAGGAATCTTTTTAAGTCAAGAGAAGTATGCTCTCAACATGCTTAAGAGATTTAATCTTCATGATAGTAAGGTTGCTAGAACACCGCAAGGACAACAACAGAAACTTTCTAAGGATGATCAAGGAAACAAGGTAGATCAGAAGTTGTATAGAAGTATGATTGAAAGTCTACTTTATCTTACTGCTACTCGACCAGATATGTCTTTTAGTACTGGAGTATGTGCAAGATTTCAATCCAATCCAAAGGAGTCTTATCTAAAAGCAGTCAAGCGGATTGTGAGATACATCAAAGGAACTATTGGCATGGGAATATGGTTTTCTAAGAGATCTGATTTAGACTTAATTGGATACACAGATTCAGATTGGGCAGGATGTTGTGATGACAGAATATCAACAACCGGAGGATGTTTTTACCTTGGGAACAACCTAGTGTCTTGGTTTTCTAAGAAACAGAATATAGTAGCACTTTTTACAACAGAAGCTGAATATACAGCAACTACTTGTTGTTGTTCTCAGTTAATGTGGATGAAGCAAATGCTTGATGATTATGGAGTTCAGAAGGATGATTTCAAGGTCTATTGTGATAATACCAGCGCGATTAACATTTCAAAGAACCCTGCTCTTCATAATCGCAACAAACACATTGATATAAGGTATCACTTTATAAGAGACTTGGTAGAAGACAATGTGTGCAATATTGAACACATCGGGACGTTAGAACAACGTGCTGACATCCTTACTAAAGCACTCGACGGTGAAAAGTTTGAAACACTTAGATCTATTATGGGCCCTTACCGTTCTTGTTAAATTTGATCATGTTTATGTTTATTTTTACATATTTGCATTTGATCTAGCCCATGAGTTTTTGTAAGTCCAAATTACCTTTCGGATAAAGTTTAAAGAAACCGTCGTCCTCCTAGTAATGATGACTGCAAACTGACACTTATCTCTCATGTCGCACATCAAAGGGAAACTGTCACTCTTGTTCTCTCTCGCCCCTTCGTCTTCAATTTCTCTCTTTAAATCAGCTTGTTTGTGTTTCTTTTTACCACATTTCAGTCTTGAGTTTGAAGTTTTCAGGTTACACATAGCAATGGCTTCGTCTTCTTCGACCAACCATCCAGAAAAAGCTTTTGAGCCAACCCCAACCACCTCAGAACCGCTTATCACCTCAGAAAATCCTAACCCTACTGAGAATGTTGTTGAGGAACCAAATGCCACTGCCGAAAATGTTGCTCAAACCAACCCTGAAACTGTTGAAACCCAACTTACTGAATATGCTGAAGATGCTGAGCCCTTGATCACTATGTTACCTTCTCCTCCTCGAAATCCACCTCCAAACCCTCCTCAGGATCCTACTCAAAACCCTACTCAAGAAACTACTGAAAATCCTATGGAAAACCCTTCTGATCCCACTGAAACGGAAGCTGAAAATGTCAATCTGGAGGATGACATTCTTCCTCACAATGAACCAGAAGTACCTGAGGAAACCGAAGTTCAAACAGAGGTCCGACGACCAGCCACCAGATCCACTCAGAAAAAGAAGCGAAGCACTTCAACCAGTGATGTTAGAACAGCGGCCAAACGACCCAGAACGCGGAGGACACCAGAGAAGTCACAAGGGGATTTGCAATCTCAAAAGTCGTTCAATATGACCTATTTTTCTAAGGATGATACTGTTTGGCACAAAGGATCTTGTCAACAGGAAGTTTATTCCAGAAGAGACGTTTGTTCATAACACTTACACTGAAATAGGGTTCGATGAATTCCTTGAAGAGAGGCATTTGCTGAAATGGGCACGAGTCTTCAAAGCTTACTCTCCAACCTTAGTCAGGGAGTTCTATGCTAATCTGCACCCTGAAATTCTGAACAAAAGCTCTCTTTGGTTTGGTAAGATGTACATTCGTGGCAAGTTTATTGATCTAACCCCTGGTGTTATCAACTCGTTGTTAGAACTTGCTCCCAACGACGACCTTGGAGATCCTCTGGAGTATCTACCTCATTCCCCTGCTGACATTGCTTACACTATCTCGAATGAGAGGGCTTTTGATTTTGGCCGAAACAAGTGCAGTGCATCAGACTTGACCATGAAGTTCCACTGCCTGTTCTGCTTCTGTCGTGCCAACATTCTACCGACATCGAATGCCTCACAGCCTTCTCTTGAGATGGGTAAACTCTTGTTTTGCATTGATTCTGGTATTGAACTAATGAACTTTGGTCTTCTTGTTCTGAAAAGAATGTTAGGTTGCTCTCGAGATTTGATCTCAAAATCTGCAAGTCTACCCTACCCTGCTCTTATAACACTTTTGCTGCACCACAATGGAATCAAAACGAAGAAGGATGATCTGATTAAGATCAATGTGCATTCACCTTCTACTGATCTTCGCGACAAACACAATGGTTTCAAGGAAGGACCACCTCCCTCTGGCGCTGACCTTATCCAGCAGATTAAGTCTGAGTTACTTGTTCTAAGTGACAAGCAGACTAAAATTAGCCAGGATGCGATAGCCACCAAGCGAAGGATTGCACAAATCGTGAGCATGCTGCCGGGCTCACTTTCTCCTACCCGCAAGGCTTCTTCTAGTGGAGCTCGTTCTGAAGAACAAAATCCATTTGTTGATGAAGAAGAAGACTCTTCTGATGGAGTTGTTTGATCCATCAAGGGGGAGAAAGGGCTGATGCTGGTGGTGTCTATTTTGGTGGAGGTATTGGTGTGGTAAGGTTGTTGATACATTTGGGTAACGACTTTCTGACTAAACACTTTTAATGTTTTTTATGTATGTCTGATGGATGTTGAAACTCTTTGCTGATGACATTGTTTTTATGTTTTTGGTCTGTATTTGGATGATGGACTATGAACTCTCTTGAACTGTTGTCTCTTATTGATGCTTTACTTTGATGATATATTTTTGCTATTTTGATGATGTGCTTGCCTATCATGTTTTATATGCTTAATGCTTGCATTACTGTTATTTTTGGATAGACACCTTTTTGATGGATCATCATCTCCATGAAATGTGGGGGAGATTGTTAGTACATTACTTTGACAACTTAACCTTGTACGTTTCATTGAGATGATTTCTCAGGTGTTGGCACATCTGGTTGACGACGACATTAACTCTGCTGGCAGTTATTTGTATTTTACTATTTAATGTTGCAGAGTCTGTAATCTAGATAGAAGTCTCGTTTTACATAGTAGTATTTTTATCATCATTAGATTATAGAGTGATAGAGAGAGTCTTTTGAATGTTCTTCAAGATTTGAGTCGATTATTTTGTTGTGAACTGTGATTTAAGAAAGGGATTACATTGATATTATCTGAAGATATTTGAGCGTTCTACAATCGAAAAGAATCTGGAGCAATTCAGTGATTAGATGGAGATCGTGGTGAATGACAGACTGAGATCATGCCTTGAAGATTGCAATTAGGGTGTTTTCCCTACAGACGTGTTGAGGGGGAGTTCCAACGACGTTTGCTCAACTAGGTTTGTTCATCTAGTGTTTGAGGTTGATCTTGTGTTAGGAATTTTGATAGAGAGTCTGTGTTCTTGATTTTCAGTCTAGTGGAGTCACCTGGATTGGTATCCCCCAGACGTAGGTCGTGAGACCGAACTGGGTCAACAAATTATTTGTGTTCATTTACTGCTTTCGTAATTGCGTAGTTAGAACACAGCGTTAACAACCATAACTGAATCTTGAGTAAAAAGGGGACCTACAAGCGATATAGCCTATGCATTTCAGCAACGTAGCCAATACAACAAAATTTATGTGACAAACTTCAAATGGCTCTAACTTTCTCAAATGACCTTCGATTTGGAGGTTCTTTAGATGAAAATCTATCTACTCAATCCAAGGAATTTAAATATCCTCTCAGATTTTAGAAAGTATAAACATATAAATATCATATTTTCAAAACAACGAGCATAAGATATATTTTCTTTTGAAAATCTGGTATTTATCTATTTGTAATTTCCAAAATTTTATGGGAAATTTAGATTCATTGCATCGAGTAGGTAGGATGTTCATATAAAGAACGTCAAAATCCGAGTTCGTTTGAGAAAGTTAGAGCCATTTGAAGTGCATTACGATTTTCAAAAATACAGTCTTTATATTTCAGCGACGGGGCTATGTAATTAACCGACGGAGCCTTTACAATTTAGCGATGGAGACATTACAATTCAGCGACATAGCCTATGCATTTCAACGACGTAGTATATATAACAAAATTTATATTACAAACTTCAAATGGCTCTAACTTTCTCAAATGAGCTCGGATTTGGACGTTCTTTATATGAAAATTTATCTACTTGATGCAAGGAATCTAAATATCCGATCATATTTTAGAAATTCAAAATAGAAAATAGCAAATTAAGAGGAATGAAAGACTGATGAGTGAAAGAGATGAATAAAGATAATTTCTCTATTATTATGCCATGATTTGTGTCAAAAAGGGCTAACTTATGCAAATTTTTTATATGATCTTTATTTAAGGATAGAAATCACTAAATTGATTTTATGAATGATTTTATTACTAAAGATATAATTATTTATGTTTGACAATTCTACCCTTTTTATTTTATAGCCATTGGATATTTTTGTATGGTTGAGAAGATTTGTCTTGTTGTACTACCATTCACATTAGTAGTACCATAACCATTCCCTTTATTTTATATTATATATGTGATGTTTTATTTAAATGAATGAGCTTGTTTTGTTTAATGTGTGAGATTTATGTTGATAAATGTGTTATTTTTTAATCATATGTGTTGGTTTCTTATGATATATGCGCTGGTATTAGCCACTTTTATTCAAACATGCATTCACTTTGGTTTGAAGATCCACAAACAAAAAAAACAATCCAAAAAACTCAAATTATCCAATATTCCACAATCATCATTCAATTAAATAAATATCTTTACAAAAAAATAATAATAATAAATATCAAATCTTCCATATTTCTTCGAATACAATATATAATTCCCAAATCTATTAGAAAATATCTCAACACTCAATAATTCAACAAAACACCAATTACCAGTTCCCATCATCAATTTAAAATAAAAGAATTAAATTCTAACCGGCAAGAACAAGAATAAATCAATATCAGCCACAGAGCTTGTGGTTTGTCTCATGGGAGTGAACATCGATGACGAGGATGATTTTGACACAAATAGGCTGTAGATTATGCAAAATAGGGTTAAAGTTAGGCCGGTAACTGAAAGCACATCATTTTCTTAATAATAATAATAATAATAACAATAATAATAATAATAATAATAATAATAATAATAATAATAATAATAATAATAATAATAATAATAATAAGAACAACAACAATGCATACTCTCTAATTTTTTGAATATCAAGCTTCCATTCTTCATCAGGAGTCTCGATTCTCATGAGCTTGTTTTTGGCGAATTTATTCATCAAGTAGGTTTCCTCTCCCTTTCCCAAGTAGCATTGAGAATGAATAGTTTAATCCTAATGACTTTGGGAAGCAACCTATCAGAGAAGCAGTAACCATCACCGAATTCCCACGCAGGTATGATGGATCCTCCATTGGTGAGTGTGGCAATGTAATCCACGGCCACACAGTTGAAGCATGAAGATTCACTCTTGTTGGAGGGATCGATGATGAATGGGTGCTATGGGGACAAAAATGAGGAGTGACATGGAGAAGAGAGTGAATTTATTAGGTGTGAATTTATACCAATGGATGCCTGTCTGGTATTGGTTCTAGTTTCTAATGATTGTATGAAAGATATTCTTTCATGTAGTTGGAATTCGTTCTCAACAAAGACGTTGAATGGTGCCTGCTCGACATTACTAATATACTAGTAAATAGCAGAAGAGCCTTGAGTACATTGGGCTTGTATAATTGCAGGTGCAAGAAGAAATGAGAAACGGTCAAATACCAATGGAAAAATATGTGATCACAAAGATGCTAACAACTAAAGCACCTAAGGAATATGCAGATGCTAGAAATCAACCTCCTGTTGAGGAGGTAACTTGACCTTTACAATGTATGCATATAATATCCTGCCATCCGTTAATTAGATTTGTGTTTTTTTGTTTTTCTCACATGGTTTCAGCCTTTCAGGTACCACTAAGAATGAAAAGCTTTTCTGCTGGAGATGTAGCACCGTATATTATTTGCTGCGATCAGGTCTCCCTCCACATATCGTATTTTCCATCTTTTAGTCATTGGGGCAGTAATGTATGCTGGTGTGTTTCTGATCATAACCTCTGCGCCACATGTAAATTAACAGGGAAGAGGATTAGTTACTTCTGTTGGGATTGCGCCAGCGGGCAAGACATCCTGATGAACTGGAAAAGAACAATGAAAACTGGATTATCGACAATATTGATTATTACCTTGCGCAGCAGGTTTCGTCTCTATCCTGGAAACATAGAGAACTGTTATTTTGGTTCTTTTATGCACTACTTTCTCCCATTTCCTATGCTTTAACTTCCACCAAATGCAATGCAGATTCATGCTGTCATATCGCGGCTATGTGCATCAACTGAGGGAACTAATCCAGCACGTTTGTCTGAATGTTGGGGACTTGATTCAACAAAAAAGGTGAAGAACCTTGCTAATTCACAAAATGAAATTTTTTTTCTAGACGATACAAAATGTAATACTTGTGAGGTGAAAGGTGAATTATTCATTTCTCAGTACGTTCCGGAATAAATGAAGCGCGCTTCTATCAACAATGGTTCATCCAGCTTGCTATTATTAGATGATGAGGAGAGGTACATCTTTATTATCAAGTATATTGTGATGGGGCTGTCTCTACACTTAAGATACCCAACCTTTTGGTCATTATTTCAATCCTCAAGAATTTACCATCAGGTTCTCATTGTGTGATTTCTCCCATCAGTACACCGAAGCAGATCTGCACAGGCAGCAGCTGGCCTACTGTTGCTACATTTTAGACATATATTATGAGTTGTTGACATTGTTTTCCGGGAATTTTACCAATACATGACAAAACCCAAACAACTGACTAGCTTTAAATTTTCAGATAGAACTTGCTAGGATCCGAACTCTGGTTGAAATGGCATCAACCAGAGTGCAATCAATGACGACAATGAGCAAGAAGAATCAAGGCAAGGGTCATGAAGACATTGGCCTGTTCTGCATAGTGTGTATTATTAATTCACATGTCAACTACTAGGTCCTCTTAGCCCCCTTACTATAAACAATTAGATAAAAATTGTAACAATTTTTTTGAATGTTAGCCTCCCCATTCAGATATTTCCAACTTTGGTTCAAACCCACAACGCTCAAACAATGGAATCATGCGTGAGAAACTCGGAGCCAAATTTGAAATGTTAGGATTATGAATGTAACAACAGTTGAGGATTTGATTAATTAATGGTCCAAATGAAGACTAAATGTGTGAAAATAATATAATTATAAGCCCAGGAAAAATGGTCCCATTCCAGTACAAAGGGCAACAATTTAAATTGAAATAGGCCGAGAGCACAACCTAGGCCATCTCCAACCCAAAACTCTATTTTACAGCTACACGATCTCTATTTTACAGTTAGATTTATAGTTTTCCACGATTATTCTCCAACCCAAAACTCTAAATTTCCCTCTACAATAGAATATTCCATTTTGATTCCTTTACTATCATATAATATTCTATTTATCAATTAATTTTAACATATATATTTTTTTTTTCGGTAAACAGTGACGCACAAGCGTCGGCAAAAAGGAAAAACTACAAAAATCTACAGAAAGGAGGAAGATGAGAACATAAAGAAAACAAAATAATTAACATCCACTACACTCGCGGGAACCACACGCCCTCAAAATCTGCCGCAAGACAAGTCTTGACATTATCTGGAGGAAAAGCCCACGTAGTGTAGAACTCCTCCGAACGCGCCCCTCGTCTGGCGAGAGAATCAGCCACTGAATTGCCCTCACGAAGAATATGTCGCCAGACATATCCAGGATGTTCCGCTTGCAAATCTGCAATGTGTTGGAGGAGCGGGAAGAGGAAGTGCCCTCGGCCTACACCCTGTCGCATTAAGCGAAGACTTTCCATGGAATCTGAAAAGCAATGCGCACGTTCAACTCGATGGAAGTGGAGGCGTTTCATACCATTCCAAATCCCATGCAATTCCGCCACAGTATTAGAAGCAAATCCGACAAATCCCGAGCAGCCCTCCATCCAGACTCCATCACCAGTTCGGATAACACATCCAAAACCGGCCCGACCAGGATTACCAAGAGAGCTCCCATCCACGTGCAACAAAACCCCAGAAAATCCTTCAGCGTTCCAATGCACCATCCGATCATCCCCCTCGTGCTCCTGACCAGGAAAAACCCTATCAAAGACACACCCGAGATAGAGAGCTTTGCGAACAGTGGCCTCTACATCGACAGGTTCGCCCCTCATGCACCATGCATTCCTAGTCATCCAAATACTCCACATGGCAGCCCATTGTCGCCCCTTCCAGCGCCTACAAACCTGACGAAACCCCAAAGTGCTGCCAGAAGACACCAACTCCGCCGGAAGCGTATTGAAAACACCGAGCTTACCCCAAACAGCCACAGCCCATGAACACTTAAAGAATAAATGCCAAAAATCCTCCTCTTGATGACCACAGATGGAGCATGAAGGGGAAGGCGTCAGACCCCTCCGGAAGCGCATAAAGTTCGTCGGTATGGAATCATGCATCACCAACCACACTAGCACCTTGATCTTCTCCGGACACCTAAGCCGCCACACCCAGGAGCGAAAGGAATCACGCCGGCATCCTCTCTGGCTAATAATCCACTCGTACCCCGAGGAGACCGAGTAGCTACCAGATGAAGTTCCCATCCAACTCCAGGCATCATGAACGTTCGCATGCAAAGGCATAGGGCCATGCTCCAAGACCTCCCGCTTGATATCATCAGATAGAGGCGTATAAAGCAACTCCCAGGCCCATCGACCATTCACAAATAAATCCTTAACACACAAATCAACATCATTGTAATGAACGTAAGGAATACGAGGGCCTATTGAGCCCCCTCGTAACCAAGAACAATGCCAAAAATTGCTATTCCCATTACCAAGCCTAACCCGACAACCTTCAATGAGAAAGGGTGCAGCCTTACAAATCGCCCTATAAATGGGGGAGGCCCCCGGGCGCTGAGTAAACCGACCACGATCACATCCATATTTTTGAATGAGTAATTGAATCCAAGGCTTGGAGGAAGACTGAATACAATCAACAACCACCTTGCCAAGCATAGCAATGTTCATATCACGACTCTTCCGGAGCCCGACACCCCCCATCTTCCGAGGTAAAGCAGCCTTCTCCCAAGCAACCAGAGGTAATCCGCGGCCATGCACGTCTTTCCAAATGAAATTTCGAACACTACGATCAATTTTGTCACAGGTCAATGCCGGAAGCCAGGAGGCCTGCATCACATACATAGGGATGGCAGACAAAACTGACCGTGCCAAAGTAATCCTGCCCGCCTTATTAAGAAGACCGCGCTTCCAAGAGCCCAATTTAGATTGGATTTTATCCGATAGGAACTCAAAATGAGAACTGCGCACAGCTCCATGAAATAATGGAAAGCCTAAGTACTTACCCAAATCATCACAAAAGGCAATATCAAGGATCGAAGCTATCTCCAACTTGGCTGCAGCAGGGACCGCCGAGGAAGCATAAGCACGCGATTTACTGGTATTCATGCGGAGCCCTGCCTGTTTTGCAAACGCAGACAAGACACCATCCATGCAGCGGACGCTGTCTAGAGAAGCATGGGAAAATAACAATAGATCGTCAGCAAACATCAAGTGAGAAAGAGGAGCAGCCTGACGACTCAGACAAACCGGTTGCCAAGCTCCTTCCTCAACCTTCATCAATATGGCTCTCGAAAGTCTTTCCATAACAATCAAAAACAAGTAGGGAGATAGCGGATCGCCCTGCCGGATGCCCTTAGTAGGTGAAAATGGAGGCAAAGGCTCTCCATTCCATAAAATCGAGTATCTGGGAGATCGGACACAAAACATAATAATACGAATAATTGAACCTGGAAGACCCATGTGTCCGAGACATTCCTCAAGGAAACCCCAATCCACGTTATCATATGCCTTCTCCAAATCAACTTTTAAGAGAAAGTCTTGTGAGTGGCGATTCCTGTTCTTAAAAGAAGATATCACCTCCTGCAAAATAATGGAATTCCCCGAAGTACCACGCCCCGGAAGGAAAGCCGATTGATACGGCCCAATGTACGACTGAAGGTAGGGCCTCAACCGATTAACCAGAACCTTAGTAAGGATCTTGTAGGCAACATTACACAAACTAATTGGTCTATAATGACGAATTTCCCGTGGCACCTCCACTTTAGGGATAAGACATATGAATGTAGAAGCCAACTCAGCATCAAAATTGCCATCAAGCACCGCCTGGCGAACAAACTGCCAAACATCACCGCCAAGCACCTCCCAGTAAAGTTTAAAAAACATGGCCGGAAAGCCATCCGGCCCTGGGGCGGAGAAACCCTTCAATTGCTTGACCGCTGTATCCACCTCTTGATATGTAACTGCATCACCCAAATTATCTCCATTGTCTAAGGCCGGCAAAGGTGGCAAAGGGATAGAAACCGACGCCTCTTGCAACCTGGAATGCCCAAGCAGCCAACTAAAGTGAGTAATAGCATGTTGTCGCATCCTCGCCTCGTCCGTCACCCACTGACCATCAATCTCCAACCCCATAATTCGGCTTCTTTGTCGTCGAATGTGAGTTTGTGCATGGAAATAGCGGGTATTCCGATCTCCATGATCCATCCACTTATCCCGAGATTTTTGATACCATAACACCTCCTCTTGTGTCAAAAGATCCTCCAAATCATGCATAAGTTTTTGTTCCAGTCGAGCCAAGAAAGCCGAGTCCACCCGAGATAAGCAACGTCGGATCCCATCCAGTCTCTTTAAAATCCGACGCTTCCTCTTATAAATATTTCCAAAAGTATACTCATTGAAGTGAAGAGAGGAAGACCGAAGCTGATTCAGTCGCTGACAAATAGGACCGCCACCACCATGCCAAGCAGCATCCACAATGTGCTTGTACTGAGAATGAAGCGACCACATATACTCCCATCGAAAAGGACGAGGCCCAGTGACGGCCGGCTGGCGGTAACACCTAAGCAAAAGTGCATTATGGTCCGACGATCTCCGATTCAATACTTCAACATAACCCTGAGGAAAGAGCGTGTACCAGTCAAGATTGGCCACAGCCCGATCCAACCGCTTACGCCCCAGAGGGCCTCCCGAAGTATTCCGTTGCCAGGTGAAGGGATCCCCCATTGTATGGATTGAGTTAAGGCCGCAATCATTTAACATATCCCGAAATACCTCACATTGCCGTGGGTTGGGAGCCATCCCTATGGCCTCCGACATGTACGCGATATCATTCCAATCTCCCAAGGACAACCACGGACCCCGAATCATAGTGCTAAGCCAGCGCATATGCCCCCAATTCACCAGACGTCCCTGCACACAAGGATCCGCATAGATACTCGACATGATCCAAGAACAAGAGCCATAAGAAACCAGCATAGTAACCAACCGAGGCTTAATATCCACAACAGACAAACTGTAAGGGGTACCAAGGCGTTGAAGAATCCACAGACCTCCGGCCTGGCCAACACAT
Source organism: Hygrophila difformis (assembly GCA_030278955.1). Taxonomy (NCBI): domain Eukaryota; kingdom Viridiplantae; phylum Streptophyta; class Magnoliopsida; order Lamiales; family Acanthaceae; genus Hygrophila; species Hygrophila difformis. The sequence goes on from JAOANR010000007.1 coordinate 11,264,845, forward strand.
TCCTCAATGTAGACAACTTCATAATTGAGACGATAGAGAAACACCCGTAGGCGTTCAAAAGCCCCCCTTGGTTCCAGAAGCAAAAGAATCGAAGGTGAGTGAAGACGAAGAAGATCCGCAATATGACGTTGGGTGCACCGATGCATGGAGCCGCGGGTATTCCATGCAAGCACCGTAAAGTCCTTGAACTCAATCATTGTGGCACCAAGGCCAAATCTGGATTACTAGACACTTCCCCCTCCAACCGACCCTGAGCCCGCGAGTCCAGAACCTCTCCCACGACCATACCAACTTGTAGAGAGTTAGCCGGTAGGCCCTCCACCCAACGCCCTAATCCAGACGTGATCGCCACATCTTTCCCCGATCCTCCATTCAGCAATTGACGATATTTTGCAGGGAATTGCTTATCACCATCCTTCCGGCCAGAACCATCCTCTCCCCGGCCCTGCTTCTTGACATGACCACGTCGCTTCACTCCATGCAAAAGAGTTTTAACTCTGTCCGAATTTTTCTTAACAGGATGTAAGGAGTCATGTGGCGCAGAACCCGAAATCTCTCCCGGAGCCGCCACCTGAGTCCCAGAATCAATGCCTTCCGAAAGTGTCAAGGCTCCATCCAAATCATCATGTGGTTGTGCAACGTGATCAGGCGGTATCGGACTTATATCCAATTCCTCTAAAGGAATAGAAACCCTAGAAGGAGAGGGTATTGTTCCTTTAGTCCGCAGATCAGGCTTCGGTGGCTCATGTCCACCCTTATTTTTGATTTGCCGTGGCTTACGCCTTTTCACCAACATCCACTCCCCGACTCCTAGCTCCACCGGCGCACCAACCTCCGCAGCTGGAACCTTGCCCTCCGGCACAGCCTCTTCGGCACCCGACGCTGAAGGAACCATAGCCACATCCGGCGAATTCCCAGCATTCACTACCAGAGGCTGAACCCGCTCCGTGTGTGGTTGAGATGGGGGAGAGCCCCCTCTTCCAGCCGCATCAGTAGCTTGCGGACAGCAATCCTGCATATGGCCATACCGGGCACACTTAAGACATAGGACGTGCAACCCCTCATACGCAACATGAACGACGTCCCCTTCCACATCCAACATCCCCAGTAAAGGCTCATCCAAATTAATCTCAACACAAACCCTAGCAAATCGCCCCCGAGATATAGCCATCGTCGTCTTATCAACCTTGATAAGAGGACCCAAAGCCGCCGTGATCACCCTCAATGCATTCTCATTATAAAACACTTGGTTAAGTTCCGTTATCCTAACCCACGTCTGAATAGTATTAACCTTAGAACTCTTCGGATTAAAATCCGCCGACCATTGCTTGATGGCAAGGCAATGATCGAACACCCTCCACGGACCACCGGTCAACACTTTCTCACGATCCGCCGGGCTACGAAACTTGGCGAAGAAGCAACCATGACCAACACTCAAAAGATCAAAGGTATCATCAAGTTTCCAGGCACGAGTAAGTTTATCTTTCATAGCCATATAACCCACCGTGATACCGAGCACCTTGAGAACAAGAACATCCTTCCATGGTTCATATAATTCGTCCAAGACAGGCTTTTGGAACCTGATCTTGGGACAACGACTATGAGGCCCTTCCCGATCAACAGAGGCAAGGTTTTCCTTGATCCAATCACGGGCAACAACCGGGGGAGGCGCAGGCGGAACCAACGTAGCCACAACCGCATCGCGAAAAGAAACAGCCTGGGAATCCCTTGCACTCGCCGAAGCGGCCGGAATCGACGGATCAGGTAAAGGTTCAGAAGGCGAAGTCGTCCCTCCCGGATCATGGAGAGCCGATGAAGACGAAGTTGACAAGGATTTGGTTGCACGAGCGGCAACCCTAGCGGAAGACCTAGGCGGACTCATCTTTCCAATAAAGTCGTTTTCCTTAATTTTAACATATATTTTGAATATATATAATATGTAATTTTTGTATTTAAATCATTTAATTAAAAATGGTAATTAAAATATAATAAATATATAAAAATTTAAGATATAATTAATTCAAATTAAAGAAATATAGACTACAACAAAAGTAAAAAAGAATATATTAAAAACAAAAAAAATATTTATAATGGTGTATCTAAAGAAATGTGCAAAAAGTAAAAAAAAAAAGAAAAAAGAAACAGATTTCAACAAAAAAAGAAAGAGATTTTTTTTTGAAAAAAAAAGATAAATGGGAATTGCAGGGTCAACAATACCCCGCAATCTTTACCGCTCCACTGTAGCAGGACGCAACAGATGGCGGTAACGTTGGCGTTTTTTGGTGCGGCGTTGGAGCCACTGCTCCGCCAATAACAACATCTGCCGCTACTCTTCCGCTACTCTGCTGCCAATACCCCGCAAACTGAAATTATTGGCTGCCGATAGGCCTGCTGTTGAAAACTGTGAGGATTTGCATCGCAGGTGGTGGATTTTGCGCCATCTGTGCATTCTGCGTTCCCATCGGATACATATTCCTCGCTAATTCGGCTCTAAACATTGATGGCATTGCTGCCAGTATATTACCTTCTATCTGTCGAACCGAATTCGTAACCGCCGCTTCTACAATAAACTGGACATGATCACGGAACCGCGGGTTAGATCGTCATGCAGAAACTCCTGATTGTGGAAGTTTGATGGTCCGGGGAATCTTGGAGGGAATTCGCCTGGTTCTGCTGCGCGCTCTTCCTGAATCGGTGGCAAATCAGTCATTGCCGCCGTGTTAACCGCTGGAGTTGCATGCGTCTCGAATGCCATTGTGAGTCCCACTGGGCGTGCCACTGTTTGGCTAGCGTCGAGCTAATGAACTTTTTCTCCTCAAGGGAGGCTATCGGAAAAGAATCAAACCGATTACGGGTCCGGATTTACAATAATGCGCCCAAACTTGACTAATTACGCCCGACTGAATATTCACTGGAATTATAATGGCAAGTTTGATACAATGGAGAATCTACCGGTTGTTAAGGAACAACGGCGAATTCACCGAAATAATAGAACCAAACTAGCGGTTGTTGAGGAACAACGGTGGATTTGGAAAAGTAACCGCTACAAACTAAGCTAGAGTCTTGGAAAGCTGTTTAAAGGAAAGCTGTAAAGTAAGCAATAAAGATACAAAGAATTAAAATTTGATAAAGGAATTTGGGGGTTGGATTGGTCTCTCTTGTTTATGTGCACGGCATCCCCTATTTATAGCCGGAGCTCTGGTAACCGCTCTCCGGCCAATTCCTTTCAGCCGATTTTCGCCCTTCCCTCGTCGGCTGCCTTTACTTCATTTCGGCCGAAATCTCTTGCTCTTGGGATCCGCTCAGTCCCAATCGCCCGTTCTTAGTCTCTCGGCCCAATCCTTTTTGAGTCTACTTTCTTTGCAAATACTTTTTCTGGCCCATTTTATATGGCCCAATCAACTTCTCGCGGCCCACTGCCCTTGTGGCCCCAACACGTATGGTTTTGGAGTTCGGTTGGTTGGAGGAGATTTTACTGCAAAATTTAGGTTTTTGGTGTCGGTTGGAGTTGCTTTAAAGGAACCAAAGTAGAGGTGCTCCTCAATCAGAGTTCCATGATGATACATGTGGAACAATGATACCAACCATTCATTTGTCAGCGAAACTCAGCTTCCTTGGATCAACCTCACACACTCGGAGTGAAATCGTCCATCCATTGTTTCCCTCCTCGGTCCACGGAATCCCCTCTTGTTCCAGAAGCTCGGTGATCTGCATACAGAAAGAAAACATTGGGAACACATTACCGTGGCATGTCGTGCATTACATTTCATAGGTCGTAATAATGCCATGCTGCGGTCTTATGTAAAATACTTGCAAAAATCAACCAATATGCAGAAATCAAATATATATATTGAATACACTCATACCCGACGCTTCCTCCTCATGAGTTTTTTGTCTCCATCTTCAGTCCCAACTACAATCTTTAAGTGTTTGATGGCTGAGGAAATTTAAGACTGAGGTTAGGCGCTGCCGTCATTCGTTATGGTTCAAATTTGTTTGGGAGCGAAACTCACTTAGCAATCCGGAATGAAGTGTCAAATGAAATTTCAAAAGTTTCAGAGCTTCCCTTGGCTCATGATTATGCATATGCTAAGAAAAAGATCTTCCGCATTACTGAAGGCAAAAGTGGGAGCTTTCAGTTTCAGCAATTCACATTTATCATTGATTCTACTATGCACCCAAGCAATACCTTCCAGTAGCAGACAGGCAGCAGTTATGCCAATAACATCATCACTCTTCTCTAGTGTTGTTGCAGACATATTGAGAAGTTTATCGATGCTCTGTATATGGTCAGAAGGAGACAATAATTACTCAAGAAATAGGAAAATTTACTTTAAAAGGTATAAGTTACTACTACTGTACTACATACTACAAAAAGATGCTTGGGAGTGGGACAAGTGAAACATCATTAATGAAGAGACCAGTTAGGAACTAAATTTATACTTCCTCCATCATTTAATCTAATGTTAATAACATTGGCATAGTAAACACTATTCATTGAGTAACTTTATTTGGACTTTATAAGACAGTTACATAAGATAAAATATAGTCAAGTGAGATGTTCTTACATTCGTCTAATCACATAGTTTCAGAATATTTAACTTTTTATAATTTTTACTTTTATACAATTTGAGATATTAATCGTTAAACATTTGCATTGGATTGCGTGAAAACATGGAATGTTAATATTATTTGATGACGGAGGGAGTATCTACTAAGTTTAAAGTTGTTAGTCGAAATGCGCTTCCTGAGGGGTCAGCCCAACAGGGATGGATAAATCTTGAGCTTGACTTATTAACTCACTAAAATAAATGACTTCGAGGTTGCATAACACTCAAAATTAAAAGAAAATGAGCTGAGCTGGCTCATAAATCTAATTAACTTGACTTTCTTACCTTTATTTTATGTGAATAAAAAGGGTAAGGAATCCTATACTAACTCAAAGTATTCGGGAAAGCAACTTACATTTACTTATCCTTACATTGTGACTTTTGACAAAATATTCTTTATTTATTAGTATACCCTCCGTCCCGCTATTAATGGCTCATTTGAACTTTTTGTAATGTTCATGGTATATGCTTGAGCTAAATTTTTATTACAGTTACATAATACAAAAAATATAGTCAAGTGTAATTTTGTTAGATTCGCCGTTTCGCATATATTGTAATATATTAATAGTTAGATAAATGCATTGATTGCGCATTAATATATTAATCATTAAATAAATGCAATTAGGAGTCGAAGGACTTTACTAGTAGAATAAGTCTTCATCCCTTCATTCGATAATATTAACATAAAGTAAATTATGGCAACTGTGAATATTTTTTTTTGGTAGTTTGAGAGCACGAAAAAAATTGTGTTTCTTTTTTCCCCTCAAAAATGATAATTTCAGTCTAATATATCCTCAAACCCATTAGCCCCGTGAGCCTCCTCTATATTTTTCGGTTGGGTTTTTTTTTTCCCCAAAAAGTACTATTCATCCCTAAATTATAGTACCTTTTTTTTCGCGTGTAACGTGTATCCTCACGACATATTAAGTCCAACAGTAATCCCTCAAAAATCTGAATGGGCATTGAATGATTGTCTCTTCAATAGCAAGATTCTGTATATACTTTAAAATTTTTAATCTGAATTATTCAAATGATCAATGCTCATGATTACCGCAAAAATCAAGACATTTGAATGTATACAATGAGAAATAAAAAAATAAAATAATCTATCTGATAATTCAAATATTCAAAATAGCAAACAACAATTGATTTGAATGGTTATAAGATTTTGGTCATTAAAGTCTCAAAATCGACCTGTTGTACCTCAAGGTTATGCTAAGATCTTATAAATCTCTTTGCTTCATTCAAACAAAAATTAATAAACACGAATATACCCTTTTTTTTTTGAGGCAAAAGGATGTTTATTTACTAAATTGGCAAAGATACAATATAACCAGTTCGTTTAAGCTTTGACCAACATCACATACTCCACTCACATACACAGCAAAACAAATCAGCCATTTGAAGACACAATCCAATTTGGCACTACTAACTGGTATAGGACCGAGGCAGCAAAAATACACTTATGAACTCCACAATAGCATGAGTACAACTCCACATAGCGCCATTCCATAGCCATTCCTTAGTTAAAGCAGCAGCCACCTAGGATAGACGTTTTACTCGTACGAAACAGCCACAGTAGACCATCAAAATCACTCCAAAGGCACCCTATTCAGTCCGTTCTGTTTTTCTCTCTCCCGAGTAGACCAACCGCAGTTATTGTTCGAGCTTTCAAATGGCGAGTCCATATGACAACCCAATGAAAGCTTGCCTCACATACATGTCTCCCCGGTCTTAGATTTTAGGTCCAATGCATCGAAAAGAAAAGAATAGCTAGGGAAATAGACATGGACCGGATATAACAGGAGAACAGGAAGCAGTGGCAGATTGGGAAAGAGGAAAAGAGCTATGAATGTTCAAAATAGATCCAGGTAAAACAAGATAAAGAGCTAAAGACAGGAGGGCATATTAGGCAGAAATCCATACATAGACATGAGGTCAATAAGCTCCGAAGGACAACACTATAAGCCCCAAAACAAAACCCAGCACAAAGTTCCAATCCCATTCATCACTCTAGAACCAACCACCAAAAACTACCAAACAATCACTCATACCCGACCATTTTATCAAATTGATCCAATACGAGCTTATAGCTAAATAAACTGAAAGCTCGTCCACTCTACCTCAAATTTCTTCTTTTTTTTTTTTTTTTTTTTTTTTTTTTTTAAATAAGTATATATATATTTTGTTTTTGTTTTTTTTTTTTTTTTTTTTTTTTTATATATACTCCAAATCTTTTTCAAACTGCTACTGATCTTGCTATTACCTTTCAAGATATGCCGCACTACCTAAGACAATAGCACAAAACTTGCAACCCAGTATTCTCTACATCCCAAACAACCCAAATCTAGAATCCCCCCACCTGTTAATAGTATCCACCCATCCGCTCACAAATTTAACCACTATCCACCACCCCACATTTGCCGGCATATTAAGACAACCACAACCGTGGTTCTAACCTTATGACAGTGATCATACATTCCTCCTACAGACTCAATGGAACAAAGGAGCTATATTGGCTAGGTTCACAAATGTAATTGAAAGATTTTGATTGTGAAATAGATCAGAAGGTTGGGCCTATTATCCTTATCATTTTCGATGCACTGGACTGTGACAATCCCAGCTCAACATGAGTGAAGAAGCAATATTGAGTGTCAAAATAAACCCCACCTATGCACCCGCAAATAAGATTTAAAGTGTGTGTCTCACCCGGAAGATAATCAGTGGCTGGAGCTTCTTTGCGTGATATCCTCAGTGCATCCTTGTAGTCGACCACCAATCCCATCCATTGGACATGGTACTTCAACGCATTAGACTTTATGTATAGCATTTCTTTGTAATGAGCAGTAGTGCTGTCAAATAGAATTGTGTGAACATCCTCCTACTTTGCAACTTTAAGCTTGGATAATTGGCAATCAAATGTCAGCATCCCAGTATGTACCTGCAAGAAACACATCAAAACAAAAAGAACAGAGACCCCTGGACCAAACTATCCCCAAAACCTTGATTTTGTGTTTTTTAAACACCACCACCCTGACGTTAATTTCCACTCCAGCAGGTTCAGCACCAATACTCAACCCTCCCTTCTCCATTAGCCCCTGCTCTGGCCCAGGAGTCTGCCATGCCATTCCGCTCCCTTAGAATATGTTGAAATCGGACTTCTCCACAACATCTTAACACCTCCAAAATTGGAGCCAATAAATTCTGAAATCTCCATGGAATGTTTTCCGGACTATTTAGCCATGAAATAACATTCTGTGAATCACTTTCAAAGATAATTTTGGGCAGAGGGAATCCATGATCACGTATAATGGCTCTACAAACCCGACTAATTGCAGTCACCTCCGCTTCACTTGCATCTGCATGCCCTATACTGTCTGATAATATATAAATGACTGCTCCTGTATCATCTCGGATGACACCACCTACACCTGCCCTCCCTGGGTTTCCAACGGATGAACCATCCGTATTCACCTTCCACCAACCCTTCATAGGGCGTTCCCAAATTAGACCTCTCCGATGCACCTTAGAACTTCTGCCTTTACTCACTATTAGTTCCCCTGGGAAGTTTAAATCTGAACTTACCAGGTTAACCTCAGCGCCATTATACTCCGCATGCCACCATAAGGTCACCCTCCACCGAATGTCCTCCAACAACATTTTGCTATCTACTTGTTTCCCTTTGAAAATGACATCATTTCTATGTCTCCAGACCGACCATATGATCGCCAGCCCTGTTGAAAGCCACACTTCCTTTCCTCCTTTAATCGCATTATTGCCAAGCCACCATGCCATTAATAAATCTATCCTTCCTGGCATTGCCCAGGTCACCCCAAATACCTCTGTCATTTTGTACCAAACAATACCAATCTTGTCGCACCTACACAACAAGTGGTCTATCGACTCATTTTCTCTCCCACAAAGTGGGCAAAGTATTTGTGACTCTTGAATGCACCCTCTCTTGGCGAGAACTTCTCGGACTGGGAGTGCGCCTCGAACAGCTTTCCACACTAGTATCTTGACCTTCATCGGGCATTTAACTTTCCAAAGGACTCGCCAAAACCATCCCTCGCCTGCCTCACCTCCACCATCCACCCTATTCCAACACGAGCTGACAGAAAATCTCCCGTTTCTATCCTTTTCCCAAACAATTCTGTCCTTAATGAAGCGGCAAAGGCGCTGTCCAGACAGTATCCTTTTCAAGGCCTCCCAAAGATCAATCTCCCAATCGAAAAGTGATCTTCTCCATGTAATAACCCACTCCCATTCTAAACCATTCCATTTTCCATAATCAGCGACCTTCCCTTCTTTATCAACGGAGAGGGCGTACAGTCTAGGAAAGGTATCCTTTAGCAGCCTCCCATCCCCAATCCAGTTATCTAGCCAAAACTTAGTTAACAAACCATTTCCCACTTGAATTCTAAATCCATCCCCTTGACCCTCCACTCTCCAGTTTTCCCACGCAGTACAGATCTTACCCCACACCGATCTCCCAATCTTTGAGTCCGGAATCAAGGAGGCCGCTCTCCCATAATATTTTGCTTCAATAAACTCTTTCCATAATGCTTGTTCCGTCCCATACCTCCATTTCCATTTAAGCAAAAGAGCCGAATTATACCTTTGGATATGACCTATATTCAAGCCTCCCGCATCCTTATGATCGCAGATAGCCTCCCAGTTGATAGTGTGCAACTTCCTATTCCCTTCCCATTCATTCCAAAAGAATCTCCGTTTTATCCTTTCCAAACGGTCCGCTACCAGTCTTGGTACCTTATAAATTGAAAGAAAGTATGTTGGTAGGCTAGATAACACTGATTTGATTAAGCATAACCGCCCCGCCTGAGTTAATAGTCTTCCTCTCCACCCGGCCAATCTTTTTTCCACCTTTTCCAACACCGGCTGCCAAATCGCTATTCCATTACACCTTCCCCCAATAGGTATCCCAAGATATTGCATTGGCCAATCTCCAATTCCACATCCAAGCACAGCCGCTGCCTCCCTGACTAAATCCATCGGGCAATTTATCCCGAATATACTACTCTTCCCAAAGTTTATACGCAGTCCCGTAGTTAAAGTTAAACATCTCAACATCCTCTTTATCAGTATCACTTGGTTCAGTTCTCCTTCACAAAACAGGACGGTATCATCCGCATATTGGAGGTGCGATATTACAGGGCCTCCCTCACCGGCTGTCAATCCCTTATATACTCCCATCTCTGCTGCCCTCTCTAATAACCGATTCATTATCTCAGCCACCAAGACAAAGAGATATGGGGACAAGGGATCTCCTTGTCTCAACCCTTTTTGCATTTTGAAAAATTTCGTGGGAGCACCATTAATGAGCACTGCCGCCTCTGCTATAGTAATACACTCCGATATCCACTTGATCCATTTCTCCTCAAAGTTCATTGCCCCTAACACCTGAAGAAGGATTTCCCAAGACACGTTATCGTATGCCTTAGCAAAATCTAGCTTTACAACGAATCCGCCACGCCCATTGGCGCGAGTGGAGTGGATAAGTTCAGAGGCAATCAGCACTCCATCTAAGATTTGCCTCCCTCTCACGAATGCCATTTGCGCTTTACCCACCAATCCGTCCAATACCCCCTGCAACCTCTTTGCCAATACCTTCGCGACTATTTTATATACGCTTCCAATTAGGGAGATCGGTCTGAAATCCCTAAACTCCTCCGGGTTTGCCACTTTCGGGATTAAGGTAATAAATGACTTCCCAACCTCTTTAGGTAGTTTATTATTCTGCTCCAATTCCCGGAAAACATCCAGCAAGTCTTCCTTCACCTCCTCCCAGAACCTCTTAAAAAAGCCCATATTATAGCCGTCCGGTCCCGGAGCCCTATTGCTATCGCAACTCCACACAGCGGCTCTGATCTCTTCCTCTGAAAAGCCACGCACCAGCCAGCTCTTCTCTGCCTGATCCAAACACGACAATCCAATGTTTTTAATGTCAAAAACACCTTCCTTAGCCTTTGCAAATAATCCCTGGAAGAATGATTGTGCCGCCCTTTTGATATCCCTCGGCTTCTCTAACACCATTCCCTCCACTTTGATCGCCCCAATAAAGCTCCTCCTCCTATTTAACGCCGTTATCGCATGGAAATAACGAGTATTTAAATCACCCTCTTTGAGCCACCGGACCCTAGATTTTTGGAACCACCGTTGTTCCTCTGCCAGCATCAACTGTTTAAGTTTCTTCTTCTTATCTGCCCAAGACACTCTGACTTCCTCCTCTACAACATCACCCTGTAATCTCCCCTCCAGCTCCTCTATCTCCTCTAGCAGCCCCTTAATCCTATTTTCCAAATCAGCCGCGGGCGTGTTTTTTCTTTCTTTTTTTTTCAAATAAAATCAAGTATTTGTCGTCTTAATATTATTTGTGCATAAAGTTTGCTTATTTTAAATTCATAATATAGGCGTAGAAAACCATAAGAATCTGTATCAATTTGATAATAAAACATTCGACAAAATAAATAATCAGTTCATTACCTCGAGATAATCAACCTCAATTTCTATATGTATATCTTGATCCACCAATTTCAATAAACCAGACTATTCTAAATCATGAGTACGAATCTCCGCAATTTTAATAAGATAGTTCAGTTAATTATACAAACCATTATTTAGAAGACCTAGAAAATATTAGAAAATACATTCTTAGTTGGTAAGAAATCGAAAAATGTCAATCCTTTTGGCTATAACTACAACCTATATATACCGCTGTAATCATCAGGTTATTCCCATTATATAATTTTTCATCATTCTATACAATCAGTTTCATAACGTTAAATTTTCAATGAGATCACTTTCTCGGGCTAGCAAAAAAAATTTTGTTTCCAAGTTCCCACATTCGCGTATACAACCACTAACCTAAAAAATTGCCAATAAATATGATCAAAAGAAAGGGAAGAAAAAAGCAAACAACTAACTTGTATTCAAAGACAACTAAGACCAACTAATTGTAAAACTAAATCTCATAACTCATAGCCCCACACAACATGAATAGACAAAGTATACAATAAAATATGAAGAAAAATATTATTATGTTACTAAAGGAAAATTTCTTGGGCATCATAAGAAAATAACAATCACCTGAAATTGGTACAATCACACTGAATGGGATATGAGCAATCAAATTTAAATAGGAATAGAAATGATAGGAGAGAATTAATTCCATACTATCATTATATAAATATTGTAGTATAAAACTATTTATGTGGAGGTGATTATGTATGAAATTAGAATATAGTCATATTGACATGCAATAAGAATATGTATGGCATTTGATTTATTTATTTACTTATATATTATAATTGTCCCGTATATGAATCACTTTCACAATGATTCTCCAATCATATTTGTTGTTATTGAATGAATTCAAACTATCATACTTCATTATATTCATAATTAATCTTAATATGAAGATGATTTAACTGTGGAGAATGAATCCAAAAATGTGGATTGAAAATTAAATATAAAATTAGTGGAGAACAATAAGTTACTACAATAAAAAAAAAGTATCCACTTTTTATACTTTAATTTGTTATCACCCAAAAAATATTAATTGAGGCCCACTAAGTTTCGGCCCAATATCCAGGTAACCAGCCCAATTTATGAATGAACCCAAGACAAATAATGATGAGTAGTGGCGGCATACTTGGATAGGATCAGAGCAGCGTTGTAGACCAGAGAGCACGTTACCTGTAGAGAGAATCGTGGAAGCATTGATGACAGGCGCCATCAAAGGAAGAGGATCAACAAAAGGGGAGGTTACTCCAAGAAAAGATCAGGCAACTTTAAGACAGCGCAACATCAAGGAATGATTGCTGGTAACGTTGCAGCCACATTAAGGTTAAAGAGCCCCTATAAATATTGGAGGCACCAGTTCTAGAGGGAATCATCTCAACACTTCTCAAGAAGAATCCACACCTTATTTTTCTTACTTTCTGTCATTTTCCTTTTGCAAGGTAATTTCCTTCCTGCATTATTATTTTGTTCTTCCATTCAGCAACTTTATTTATTTACGAGCTTTCTTACTTCCCTGTAATTTTCTTTTCGTGTAATCTTTTTAGAGTCTCATCAATCAAAGAGAGGTTTTACTCCTCTAAAAATTCTTAGTTAACAAATTGGCACGCCCAGTGGGACTCGAGTGGAAACCATATCTGCTTAGGAGTGTATGCTACTTAGATCTAGACGAGTTGTAAGGGACTTAACACAAAAATTTGAAGAAATATCGTTGCATGAAGAAACTCCAGTAAGAACACCATCTGAGAACGCCGATAATGCGGCGGCTACCTCTCAACCACCGCAAGGGATAATGCAAGTCCCAACCCTTTCGGAACAATTGCGACTATCGATGACTGAATCGATGGCCGAATTCATGCCTTTACTTACGAGGCACCTTATGGACTTATTGCGGCCTGCTATGGCCGATCAGATTGATAAGATATGTGGATCCCTGCGTACTTCACAAGAGGGCTCCATTTCAGCGAGTGGCACGAATGTGCCACCAAGCATCCCAGGGCTGTATGGCGGCCCGCAGAGGACTTGGGGGACTACTTTTGGGTAGCCGCCACTCTCGGAGTTTGGAGGACTGGCGAGTCTGCCCCCATTTCCTTCTACTCATACTTTCGTTCCTGCGGCGTCTAACGTGCCGAACTATTGTTATGCGGCGCCTACCATGATGTATGCTCCTTCTTCAGGATACTTGATGGCGTCTAGCACTGTACCAACAATTCCCGGCATGGCACCACGTCAGGCGACGACACGTCCATTTGGAGTGGCGGCTCCCATCCCACCAACCGCCATCCCTACTCTAGGTGATGGAGGAGGACACGTGCCACAGGTGGCTGCAACACCACCAGCCACCATTCACCACCATCAGGCTGACAACACACAAGCAGCCATGCAGCATTAGGCGGCCAACATGCATCAGGCGGCCATCATGCATCAGGCCGCCAACTCACATCCGGCCGCCATGGCTCATCAGGCTGCCAGCCTACACCCGGCCGCCATGGCTCCTCAGGCCGCCAACCCTCTCCCGGCCGCCATGTATCCTCAAGCCGCCATGCCTCCTACACAGGCACCCGCGGTGTCACCCGGGTTGTTGGCAGATATGATGCTACAACACTTTGGAATTCAATTAAGGCCGATGGAACGACCCACGTACAGGAAACCATACCCGGATTGGGTAGACACTATGCAGCCTTACCCTAGAGGCTTCAAAATGCCCGAGTTCACCACGTTCTCGGGAGACGACGACAAATCAATAGTAGAGCACGTGGGCAGGTTTACTGCTCAATGTGGCGAAGCAGCGGCCAATGATTGGCTGAAGCTAAGGTTATCAGCTCATCTTTGACTGGACCTGCCTTTGCTTGGTTTGCGTGCTTGCGGCCTAATTCTATTCAAAATTGGGCTGATCTCGAGCGGGCGTTTCATGACAGATTCTACACTCCTCTGTCATAGGTTAGTATTGCAGATTTCACTAACGCCAAACAATTTGCCGATGAGGCGGCAAGTGATTTTATTAATAGATTGCAGTGCCTTAAAGGTCGATGTACTATGGCAATCCCGGATAAAGAAATAGCCAATATAGCAGTGGCTAACATGTTACCGAGATTAAAAGAGCATTTAATTGTGCAGGATTCCATTGATCTTGCCCAACTGGCCGAGAAAGCGGCCCTCTTGGAAAAGTTCCTTGAGTAACAAAATGAGAAGCGTCTACCTATACACGAGACTCGTTTTGAGAAATTGAAACACGATAAAAGGGAAGACGAACCAATAATGGTGGCCAATGCAATAACCTTGGGTCATTAAAACCCTAGATAGTGGCCCTGGAACGCCATCAACAGCGGCCTTGGAGGCCGAGTAGTTGGTGAATTAGGACGACGGCCTGACCAAGGATGGCGGCCCGGTTCGTGGCTGAGGTGGCAGCCTTAAGCAAGATAGGTGGCGACACTGCTTGGTGATGGTGGCGGCCTTCAGCAAGATAGGTGGCGACGCTGCTTGGTGATGGTGGTGGCCTGCAAGTGAGTAGCGGCCGAGGGTGATGGCGGCGATCGTGTTGATTGGCAGCCCTAGACCAAGGTGGCGGCACCTCTACTCGATGATGAAGGCAGCTCCCGGATGCTCTTTGATGGCGGCGCAATAGGGATGGCACTCCGGGCTGGCTGGCGGCTCTTGAGACCGAAGCTGGCGGTGCTCGCGATCAAGGCTGGCGGCTCGCAAGGTTGGCGGCCCATGGGGGAGCTGGCGGCGGACGAAGACGATGGCGGCCGGGCTGAAAGCTAGCGGCGCTTGGTCAGGTTGGCGGCGCGTCCCTCGTTGGCAGCAGGCAGGCGATGGCGGAACTCAGGGAGCTGGTGGCGCTGCACTTGGGAGGGGTTGGCGGCGCTTGACAAGGCTCGCGGCCTAGGCGATGGCGGCGTTCTCCTCACTGGCGGCGCTCCGTGTTGGCGACCGCAAGATGTTGGCGGCCAGAAAGGTGTTGGCACGCTAAGGAGCTTGGATGCGGCAGCTAACACGAGTTGCGGTCTGGGTACTTGTGGCATCTGGTGTGTATTGGCGGCCGGCAGACACAAGTGGCGGCTGGTGTGCACTGGCGGCCAGGGCAATCGCGAATGGCGGCTTGGACTCAGAGGGAGATGGCGCGATGATGATGATGATGGCGGCTGAAGAAGCAGCGACCTGGACACTCGAGCTAGCGGCTGGCGAAGTCGTGGTGACGGCGGCCTGGCGTGAGCACGGATGGCGGCTGCTCCAGAGGTTGCGATGGCGGAAGGACAAGCGGTGGTGACCCGCGATCACGACGACGTCTGAGACAAGGTCAGGGGCTGTTTCGACGGCGGCAGATTTAGGGATGGCGGCTGAAGCTCCAACGGTGGCTGAAACAACGGGGATGGTGGCCAAGGCGTGAGCAGCGGCTGGTAGTGCAAGAGCGGCGGCTGGCGATCAAAGCACGACCTCCAGGGATGGCGGCCGAAACCCCAGTGGCGGCTAAGGTTGGGCGACGGAGGCCGGAGTGGTCCTGGTGGCGGCTGACGACTTCGCGTCGTGTCCGGCAGAGCAGTCGGTGGAAAGAGAGGAACTTGGCCGAAAATGGAGAAGAAGATAACTTGACCGAAGCTCTTGTAGATGACGTCGCCGGAAAGGGAGTGATGGCACCCGGCCATGGTGAAGACGATGATGATGGTGACGGAACCGCGATTGGGTAATGGCCAGTTGGGACTCGTCGGAGATGGAGAGCAGTCCGCCGGGGTAGATGAGATAGTGATGACGATAAGACTCCGGACTGAGGTTGAAGAAGATCGGAGATGATGAATGACGATGACGAGATCCGCTGGTCTCCGCTGTTTGTGTTTATCTGCAATGTGTCGGTTGTTTCATAGTGAGGATGGTAACCAAAATTGAGTGGGGCCCACCAATTTTAAAACCCATTTATTTGGTCTATTCATAAAAATACACATCCAGGTTGCATTTGCCATAAAGCCAAATTTGAAGTGTGCTGGAGAGTGGCGGCATACATAAAAAATGATAATAATAAAAAAAAAAAGGAAGTAGTGGCCATGGACATTTGATGAGTTGGGGATCTGCCATCCTAATTAGATAAAAAGTGGCGGCTTGTGAGCTGGAGATCCGCCATCCATCAGTCCCTATTTTGATAAAAAGTGGCGGCTTGTGAGTAATAAAAAAAAATCATTAATTTCATGATTAATATTCAGGTGGCGGATGGCATAAGCCGCAATTATATTTTTACAAAGAGTTTCCGACGGCGGTATTAACAAAATATATTCGCATTTTCAGTCTCAGTTCCATCGACTGAAAGCGCAAGGGGGCATCTGTTATCACCCAAAAAATATTAATTGAGGCCCACTACGTTTCGGCCCAATATCCAGGTAACCAGCCCAATTCATGAATGAACCCAAGATAAATAATGATGAGTAGTGGCGGCATACTTGGATAGGATCAGAGCAGCGTTGTAGACCAGAGAGCACGTTACCTATGGAGAGAATCGTGGAAGCATTGATGACAGGCGCCATCAAAGGAAGAGGATCAACAAAAGGGGAGGTTACTCCAAGAGAAGATCAGGCAACTTTAAGACAGCGCAACATCAAGGAATGATTGCTGGTAACGTTGCAGCCACATTAAGGTTAAAGAGCCCCTATAAATATTGGAGGCACCAGTTCTAGAGGGAATCATCTCAACACTTCTCAAGAAGAATCCACACCTTATTTTTCTTACTTTCTGCCATTTTCCTTCTGCAAGGTAATTTCCTTTCTGCATTATTATTTTGTTCATCCATTCAGCAACTTTATATATTTACGAGCTCTCTTACTTCCCTGTAATTTTCTTTTCGTGTAATCCTTTTAGAGTCTCATCAATCAAAGAGAGGTTTTACTCCTCTAAAAATTCTTGGTTAACAAATTGGCACGCCTAGTGGGACTTGAGTGGAAACTATATCTGCTTAGGAGTGTATGCTACTTAGATCTAGACGAGTTGTAAGGGACTTAACACAAAAATTTGAAGAAATGTCGCTGCATGAAGAAACTCCAGTAAGAACACCATCTGAGAACGCCGATAATGCGGCGGCTACCTCTCAACCACCGCAAGGGATAATGCAAGTCCCAAACCTTTCGGAACAATTGCGGCTATCGATGACTGAATCGATGACCGAATTCATGTCTTTACTTACGAGGCACCTTATGGACGTATTGCGGCCTGCTATGGCCGATCAGACTGATAAGATATGTGGATCCCTGCGTACTTCACAAGAGGGCTCCATTTCAGCGAGTGGCACGAATGTGCCATCAAGCATCCCAGGGCTGTATGGCGGCCCGCGGAGGACTTGGGGGACTACTTTTGGCCAACCGCCACTCTCGGAGTTTGGAGGACTGGCGAGTCTGCCCCCATTTCCTTCTACTCATACTTTCGTTCATGCGGCGTCTAACGTGCCGAACTATTGTTATGCGGCGCCTACCATGATGTATGCTCCTTCTTCAGGATACTTGATGGCGTCTAGCGCTGTACCAACAATTCCCGTCATGGCACCACGTCAGGCGACGACACAACCATTTGCAGTGGCGGCTCCCATCCCACCGGCCGCCATCCCTACTCTAGGTGATGGAGGAGGACACGTGCCACAGGTGGCTGCAACACCACCAGCCACCATTCACCACCATCAGGCTGCCAACACACAAGCAGCCATGCAGCATCAGGCAGCCAACATGCATCAGGCGGCCAACATGCATCAGGCCGCCAACTCACATCCGGCCGCCATGGCTCATCAGGCTGCCAGCCTACACCCGGCCGCCATGGCTCCTCAAGCCGCCAACCCTCTCCCGGCCGCCATGTATCCTCAAGTTGCCATGCCTCCTAAACAGGCACCCACGGTGTCACCCGGGTTGTTTGCAGATATGATGCAACAACACTTTGGAATTCAATTAAGGCCGTTGGAACGGCCCACGTACAGGAAACCGTACCCGGATTGGGTAGACACTAAGCAGCCTTACCCTACAGGCTTCAAAATGCCCGAGTTCACCACGTTCACGGGAGACGACGGCAAATCAATAGTAGAGCACGTGGGCAAGTTTACTACTCAATGTGGCGAAGCAGCGGCCAATGATTGGCTGAAGCTAAGGTTGTTCAGCTCATCTTTGACTGGACCTGCCTTTGCTTGGTTTGCGTCCTTGCGGCCTAATTCTATTCAAAATTGGGCTGATCTCGAGCGGGCGTTTCATGACAGATTCTACACTCCTCTGTCACAGGTTAGTCTTGCAGATTTCACTAACGCCAAACAATTTGCCGATGAGGCAGCAAGTGATTTTATTAATAGATTGCAGTGCCTTAAAGGCCGATGTACTATGGCAATCCCGGATAAAGAAATAGCCAATATAGCAGTGGCTAACATGTTACCGAGATTAAAAGAGCATTTAATTGTGCAGGATTCCATTGATCTTGCCCAACTGGCCGAGAAAGCGGCCCGCTTGGAAAAGTTCCTTGAGGAACAAAACGAGAAGCGTCTACCTACACACGAGACTCGTTTTGAGAAATTGAAACACGATAAAGGGGAAGACGAACCAACAGTGGCGGCAATTGCAGTAATCTTGGGTCGTTAAAATCCAGGATAGTGGCCCTAGAACGCCATCAACAGCGGCCTTGGAGGCCGAGTAGTTGGTGAATTAGGACGGCGGCCTGACCAAGGATGGCGGCCCTGATCGTGGCTGAGGTGCCGGCCTTCAACAAGATAGGTGGCGACACTGCTTGGTGATGGTGGCGGCCTTCAACAAGATAGGTGGCGATGCTGCTTGGTGATGGTGGTGGCCTGCAAGTGAGTAGCGGCCGAGGGTGATGGCGACATTCGTGTTGATTGGCAGCCCTAGACCAAGGTGGCGGCACCTCTACTCGATGATGAAGGCGGATCCCGGATGCTCTTCGATGGCGGCGTAATAGGGATGGCGCTCCGGCTGGCTGGCGGCTCTTGGGACCGAAGCTGGCGGCGTTCGCGATCAAGGCTGGCGGCTCGCAAGGTTGGCGGCCCATGGGGGAGCTGGCGGCGGACGAAGACGATGGCGGCCAGGCTGAAAGCTAGCGGCGCTTGGTCAGGTTGGCGGCGCGTCCCTCGTTGGCGGCAGGCAGGCGATGGCGGTACTCAAGGAGCTGGCGGCGCTGCACTTGGGAGGGGTTAGTGGCGCTTGACAAGGCTCGCGGCCTAGGCGATGGCGGCGTTCTCCTCACTGGCAGCGCTCCGTGTTGGCGACCGCAAGATGTTGGCGGTCAGAAAGGTGTTGGCACGCCAAGGAGCTTGGATGCGGCGGCTAACACGAGTTGCGGTCTGGGTACTTGTGGCATCTGGTGTGTATTGGCGGCCGGCAGACACAAGTGGCGGCTGGTGTGCACTGGCGGCCAGGGCAATCGCAAATGGCGGCTTGGACTCGGAGGGAGATGGCGCGATGATGATGATGATGGCGGCTGAAGAAGCGGCGACCTGGACACTCGAGCTGGCGGCTGGCGAAGTCGTGGTGACGGCGGCTTGGCGTGAGCACGGATGGAGGCTGCTCCAGAGGTTGCGATGGCGGAAGGACAAGTGGTGGTGACCCGCGATCACGACGGCGGCTGAGACAAGGTCAGGGGCTGTTTCGACGGCGGCAGATTCAGGGATGGCGGCTGAAGCTCCAACGGTGGCTGGAACACCGGGGATGGTGGCCAAGGCGTGAGCAGCGGCTGGTAGTGTAAGAGCGGCGGCTGGCGATCAAAGCACGACCTCCAGGGATGGCGGCCGAAACCCCAGTGGCAGCTAAGGCTGGGCGACGGAGGCCGGAGTGGTCGCGGTGGCGGCTGACGACTTCGCTTCGTGTCCGGCAGAGCAGTCGGTGGAAAGACATGAACTTGGCCGGAAATGGAGAAGAAGATAACTTGACCGAAGCTCTTGTAAATGACGTCGCCGGAAAAGGAGGATGGCACCCGGCCATGGTGAAGACGAAGATGATGGTCACGGAACGGCGATTGGGTAATGGCCAGTTGGGACTCGTCGGAGATGGAGAGTAGTCCGCCGGGGTAGATGAGATAGTGATGACGATAAGACTCCGGACTGAGGTTGAAGAAGATCGGAGATGATGAATGACGATGGCGAGATCCGCTGGTCTTCACTGTTTGTGTTTATCTGCAATGTGTTGGTTGTTTCATAGTGAGGATGGTAACCAAAATTGAGTGGGGCCCACCATTTTTAAAACCCATTTATTTGGTCTATTCATAAAAATACACATCCAGGTTGCATTTGCCATAAAGCCAAATTTGAAGTGTGCTGGAGAGTGGCGGCTTACATAAAAAATAATAATAAAAAAAAGAAGTAGTGGCCATGGACATTTGATGAGTTGGGGATCCGCCATCCTAATTAGATAAAAAGTGGCGGCTTGTGAGCTGGAGATCCGCCATCCATTAGTCCCTATTTTTATAAAAAGTGGCGGCTTGTGAGTAATAAAAAAGTCATTAATTTCATGATTAATATTCAGGTGGCGGATGGCATAAGCCGCCATTATATTTTTACAAAGAGTTGCCGACGGCCGTATTAACAAAATATATGCGCATTTTCAGTCTCAGTTCCATCGACTGAAAGCGCAAGGGGGCATCTGTTATCACCCAAAAAATATTAATTGAGGCCCACTACGTTTCGGCCCAATATCCAGGTAACCAGCTGTAACACCCCAGTTTTTGGTCACCCAGGTCGGGATGTCACCGCCACACTTCCCTAGCAAGACACGGTTTCTCCGAGCTTGCTAAAGTGATGCAAGGCTATGGTTTTTCAGAATTTAAAACATACAAACAACCCATGTATATATGATTTAAAAATAATGTATATCAAAGTTGCAGCGGAAAGTATTAATTACATATGTATAATGCAGCGGAATTTAAATTGGGCCAACACGGCCAAAATACGGGTTAAACAGGCCCGTTCATGCTATTCATAACTAGGAACATAATAGTAAAAGAAAATAATGTTTTCCCAAATATCCCATGCATGCATATGATGATGCATAATCTTCATACTCTGTAGAAAAAGGGAAAAACATGGTTTGGTCAGCAAAAACTTGCTGAGTAAGTTAACACATACGTGATTATGGGGTTTCAAAGCCATTAATTAGATTTAAAGAAAACATATACTTCCTCCGTTCTTGAAAAGTTGTAACATTTCTGTTTTTCACGCAATCCAATATACATTTTTAATGCTTAATATCTCAAATTCTATAAAAGTAAAAATTATGAAAATTTAATATTATAAACTACGTGATTAGACGAATCTAACAAGATCTCATTTGACTATGTTTTATCTTATATTACTATGTTAAAAAAAATTGAATCAAATATATGTGATGAATAGTATAAACTATTCACATGTTACAATTAATAAAAAATGGAGGGAGTACATAATACCCCATAATTTAATTTATTTATCTAATAATAATTTAATTGCATAATTAAAAAGACAGGAATTCCATGAAATCAGAATATAGCTTGCAAGGTGAATAATTGTATAACATAATTTAAAAGCATAATTTAAATAAGCGAAGAAAAGTATTCAAGTCTTTTAATTTCACGTTAATCCCTAGTCGAGTATCAAGATTTCATTGGTATTTCAAGTTCAGCCTCGATTGCTTTGCAATCCCTACACAGTATTTCAAGTTCAGCCTCGATTGCAGTGCAATCCATACATAGTATTTCAAGTTAAGCCTCGACTGCAGTGCAACCCCTACATAATATTTCAGGTTAAGCCTCGGTTGCATTGCAACTCATACATAGTATTTCAAGTTAAGCCTCGGTCGCATTGCAACCCCTACATAATATTTCAAGTTAAGCCTCGGTCGCATTGCAATCCCTACATAGATTACTCTCGTCCGTTTAGGCACGAAGTAAAAAGCAGAGGGGCACCCGATGGGACACTCACCCTCTACGTAGAAAGCTCAAACTAGTCATAACGGGATTTCGAAAACACTTTTTTATGTATTTTATTTCAAGGGAGTTTCCACTCGTTTAAAACCTTAAAGACCAATTCCCCAAATTTAGTAAGCTTCTCAAAATATACTATTTCAGGACGCTATTCGTTCCGATATCATTCAAAATCCTTTTCAACAAGATTCTCAATATTTGACTTCGATAAACCACTGTTTACTCCAAAATTAATTAAAAATCATTTTTAAGTCGGAACATTCTGAAATATGACCAGAGATTCGAAAACACAAGGACGAACAAGTTTCGTGTTTTAACTTTTTCCATCCAGGTTAAGGAATTAAGTCAAAAATGTAGATTTCTATCAGGTTACAAATCTGTCCAAAATTTCCAACAACAGTTTCAAGATTTCACAATCTACCATAGCAAACCAACTCCAAACTTGATGAAAATTTATAGGGAGATGCTTAAGACATATATCTATAAGTTTCATGTTCAACAAAAGATCTAATTCATCCTATATCTATTGTCAAAAATGCCTACAAGTTCGGACTAAAGTTCTGTCAAGATTTCAAGATCCAAATTTAGAACAGTTCGGTTTGGAGTCGATTTCCGATATCAAACCTCAACGAAAAAATTCCAAAAATTTATGGAGGTGTTCTAAACGTATAGATCTACAATTCTTATGTTTAACACCAATCCTAAATCGGTCTAGATCTAAGGTAAAAATCAACCTCAAGTTCGGGCTAAGAATCTATCACCGTTTCAAGCTCTAAATCAAAGGCAGGTTCGTTTGCGGTCATTTTCGGATATCAAAACATGATGAAAAATTATGAAATTTTTACAAAAGATAGATCTATGTCTTAGGAGCGTTTTTTGTGTTTTAAGTTTTCTCGTTTGAATAGATTTAAGGGTTTGGAAAAATCGTCCAAGATTGCTGCGTCGTGGGTTTTCTTCGTGTTGACAGATTTTAGGTTTCTTGATTAGATCGTTAGGTTAGGTGTATTTTAAATCGCCCAAAACCATAGTAAGATTAACTTACATATGTTGGATCGTCCGGCTCGTCAAGTTCGTAGGCGTGGCTTCCAGTCCACCGTTTATCTCCTTGATTCCGTTGGGTTCTTCGGTCTCGATCCGGATCGGGGTTTAGAATAGGAAAAGGATCGAGTTAGGATTCGTTTTCGAATCAAGAATGATAAAGAAGGGATCAGATCTTACCACGATGATAGAAGCCTTCCGATTTTTGTCCAAGGCAGTCCCTTCTCTTGGTTTCGTGCCTCCGACGACTCCGGGATTAGGGTTTGATGTGCAGAGATTTTTCGTAGGGTTTTCAAAGTGTTCCGGGCTGATTAAGATGGTTATTTATAGATGTCAAGACCTAGGGGACGTCCAAGGTCTGCCCTAGTGAGTCTTGAGCCGCAAAATGAGCAACCGAACTCGGAAAATCCGAATTCGGGTGAGAAAATCTCGCAACGGGCGTATCTGTCATCCGGCACGGGGTTGGCGTGCCTTTAGTTGAAACACCGCGCGGCCACCGCGCGGCTACCGCCTGTACTTTACTTTAGTTACTCAAGAAATAGGAAAATTTACTTTAAAAGGTATAAGTTACTACTACTGTACTACATACTACAAAAAGATGCTTGGGAGTGGGACAAGTGAAACATCATTAATGAAGAGACCAGTTAGGAACTAAATTTATACTCCCTCCGTCATTTAATCTAATGTTAATAACATTGGCATAGTAAACACTATTCATTGAGTAACTTTGTTTCGACTTTATAACACAGTTACATAAGATAAAATATAGTCAAGTGAGATGTTCTTAGATTCATCTAATCACGTAGTTTCAGAATATTTAACTTTTTATAATTTTTACTTTTATACAATTTGAGATATTAATCGTTAAATATTTGCATTGGATTGCGTGAAACATGGAATGTTAATATCATTTGATGACGGAGGGAGTATCTACTAAGTTTAAAGTTGTTAGTCGAAATGCGCTTCCTGAGGGGTCAGCCCAACAGGGATGGATAAATCTTGAGCTTGACTTATTAACTCACTAAAATAAATGACTTCGAGGTTGCATAACACTCAAAATTAAAAGAAAATGAGCTGAGCTGGCTCATAAATCTAATTAACTTGACTTCCTTACCTTTATTTTATGTGAATAAAAAGGGTAAGGAATCCTATACTAACTCAAAGTATTCGGGAAAGCAACTTACATTTACTTAGAGGGTGTTTGTATTTGCGTTTTGAAAAATGCTGCAATGTTTTGAAAACGCATAATTAGATAATTGTTGTAACAAAACAAGTTGCAGAGAATTATGTGTTTGGATAAGATTACGCTGTTTGAAATGTAGATAATCAGATAATTAATTTTTTAAGTATTTGGATTTGTGTTTTGAAATTGTAAAATTACTAGAAACGACATGTGTAAGATTAATTAAAAATTATTTTAGTTTACATTTAATTTATGTTATATGTTTTTATTGATATTATTTCTAACCAATAAATATTTTGAAAATATTTTGGATATAATTGCATCAAGTTTATATAATAACTGGTTATCAAAAAAAAATTATATAATAATTTATATTTTGCATCATTAAACTAATAGTAATAGTAGATTTCAAATAAATTTTTACCAACCATTCTCATATACAAACAAGTGGCGTGACAGAGAGCAATGACAACGACGGTGGCTTGATGAACAGGCAGAGATGGAGAACTTTTCTGGAGCTAATGGGGAATGGGGCAGCACCGAGCAAGAAGAAAGAGAAGATGTCGCTTTTATTTGAGGGATATTATGGTAAAAATATTTATATTCTCAAACGTGGATATCTTGCAGCTCCATTTGATTGCTGCAGCAAAACTGCGGTAAGTCAGGGTTATAACGCAATTAATAGATTCTCAAATTACTACACCCAAACACTATAATCTAATTATTTGCGTTTTACAAACGCAATAATCAAATAATTTGATTCTAATCACTAAAACAAACACCCTTTTAATTCCTTACATTGTGACTTTTGACAAAATATTCTTTATTTATTAGTATACCCTCTGTCCTGCTATTAATGGCTCATTTGAACTTTTTGTATTGTTCATGGTATATGCTTGAGCTAATTTTTTATTACAGTTACATAATACAAAATATAGTCAAGTGTGATTTTGTTGGATCTCCGTTTCGCATATATTGTAATATATTAATCCTTAGATAAATGCATTGATTGCATATTAATATATTAATCATTAAATAAATGCATTGATTGCGTATTCAAAAGTTTTGAGACAGAATTAATGAAATAGAAGGAATATATCTTTTTATTTGTTTACTTTTTGGTTTGGAAAAATAAAAAAGGTAAAATGATCTTTAAAACATTCATTCAGCATTTTTTTTTTTGCTGAACATGCTAGGAAATGGTGGTGGGAGTCCATGTCACACAAATTATAAAGTGATAAGGGTGATGGATAATTAAGGGTAGTGTTGGGAATCGAAACCCAACCTATAAATTAGGAGTCGAAGGACTTAAACACTAGAATAAATCTGCATCCCCTCATTCGACAATATTAACATAAAGCAAATTATGGCAACTGTGAATATTTTCTTTTGGTAGTTTGAGAGCACGAAAAAAATTGTGTTTCTTTTTTCCCCAAAAAATGATAATTTCAGTCTAATATATCCTCAAACCCATTGTCCCCGTGAGCCTCGTCTATATTTTTCGGTTGGGTTTTTTTTTATATAAGAAAAAAGTACTATTCATCCCTAAATTATAGTAGTACCTTTTTTCCCGCGTGTAATGTGTATCCTCACGCCACATTAGGTCCAAGACTAATCCATCGAAAATCTGAATGAGCATTGAATGATTGTCTCTTTCATAGCAAAATTCTGTATATACTTTAAAAATTTTAATTTGAACTATTCAAATGATAAATACTCATGATAACTGCAAAAATCAAGACATTTGAATGTATACAATGAGAAATAAAAAAAAATAAAACAATGTATCTGATAATTCAAATATTCAAATTAGCAAACAACAAACAAACAACAATTGATTTGAATGGTTATAAGATTTTGGTCATTAAAGACTCAAAATCGACCTCTTGTACCTCAAGGTTATGCTAAGATCTTAGAAATCTCTTTGCTTCATTCAAACAAAAAATAATAAACACCAATATACTCATTAAAATGTTGGAAATAAATGGCCCTTTGGCCCATTAAAAATTGTGAATGGGAATTCCACATTCGATTGAGAATGAAATGTTATTCTCTTTACAAGGGATTACATTTTATAGAAGGTTGAAAAAATAAATAATGTTATACTCCATGGGCTACGTGCGCGCAGGGGTGCAAATCCGAGCCCAAAAGGCTTGGCTCGTATGCAAGCGCGACCTGCGGACACGAATGCCGAACCTGGAAAGCCTTGGGCATCGCAGGCCTGATCAAGGAACTTCGAATTTGAATTCAAAACGGAATTCAAATGAAGATTTGCAACCTTTGGCAAAGAGCTGCGAATTCAAATGAATAGGTGCCTCTTCGGTATTCGAAGTTCATAATCCAATTTTTTTTTTTATAACATAAAATCCTGAGTAGAGAAAGAAAATTTGGTACTAAAAAAATCAGCATTAATTAAGAAAATTTGGTACTAAAAAAATCAGCATTAATTAATATTAGAAAATTTGTATTGCGTAATTATTATCTTCGATTTTTTTTTTCTTATTGTTTCAATGAACCATTAGAAATTCAAGATTTGATTTTTATTTTTAGATATACTTCATATGCTCAACTTCTTAAAAATGGGCAGATTACACAAGGACCAAAGTAGCAAAATAAAGTTTCCAAATAAATAAAGAAATAAAGTTTCCAAAGCAATACAATCTAATAATATGCTAATTGTAAATAATTCGCATTTTATAATTTATTTACTATTATTAAAATAAATAACCTTAAAGTCTATATGCGATGTATAGACTCCTGTAACCCTAACATATTTGCTCGCTTGCGCTTAATTTACTATTATTAAAACTAGTAACTAACCCGTCGAGACTCGACGGGTATAATTATATATTCTATATATAATATATATACTTATATCATATGAAACTAATAGAGAATATATGATAATTATAATTTAATTATTTTTAAAATTAATAGAGAAATCATATTAAACTGTCTTCTTGTGGCTTGTCCCATACAAACCTAGCACATCAATAAAAATAAATAATAAAATTATATTTTATTTAATTTGAAATTTTATTTAAAATTAAATAAATTTAAATAAGTACTTTTAAGCATGATATGAAAATTTTCCTTACAATTTGTTGAAAATTTCACTGTAAACAACGTTTCTTGTAGTATCTGAATTAATCCATCTTAATTAAATATTACTCCCTCCGTCCCAACTGAAATGACATACTTACCATTTTTGGATGTCCCATTATAAATATCTTATTTCTATAAATAGAAATAATTTTCCCCTCTAACAACTATGTGGACCCCATCATATACTCACAAATCAATTTTACCTTAATTCTCGTGCCTAACATTAACATGACGTTACTAATGGGACGGAGGGAGTAATATACTCTGAGTCTCATCTTGCTAGTGACACGAGATATCGCAACATATAACTGTTTATTGCTCAAAACTGTTTTGGAAGATAGAGTTCAACCTTCTTTATTGATTGACATTGACTTTTCTTTATATTCATAGCAAAACAAACTGCGAATGAGATTTGTCTCATTTAAAATCGAATGGAGAATTCGGTTAAATCGGGCTCATAATTATTCTACCAATCAAGAATTTTCTACTTTCATGGTTTCCCAAAATTAGTTTAACCTCAATTATTTGGTTTTGCATGTTGGTTACTATCAACCTGCTTCCATTGCATAATTTATTCGATGGATTTATATAACTAAAAAGAATGACTATACAACCCTCACTCAACTTTATTTTATGATTTAGTAGTCCAGAAGACTAAAAAAATTTTTATTTGAAGTGATGCAGTTTATATTTGCATATGTACACTAAAAAAAATGCTTATATAGGATCACCCGTAGAGCTTATAAGAATATTATCTGGAAATATCACATCTGACTACATCTCCAAGATCAATACTTGTTTTACCATCACCTTCATCAAGTATCCATATTGCAATTTTTTTTATATATAAATATCATTGCAAACAATATTTCTTGTAGTATCATGAGTTAATCTGTCTTAATTAAATATTAATACTTTGATTCCTCTATTGCTAGTGACACGAGATATCACAACATATAATTGTTCAAAGCTAAAAATTTGTTTTGAAAAATACAGTTCAACATTCTTTAAAGATTGAGATCTACTTTTATTTATAAACATAGTAAAACAAAGGGGGAATTTTCTCCTTTAAATCGAATTGAAATTTGGTTAAATCCGATAGGCTCATAATCATTCTAGTAAGAATTTTCTACTTTCATTGTTTTCCAAAATAATTTAGCCTTAATAGTATGGTTCCCATCTTGTTTATTATCAACGTTCTTCCATTGTATAATTTATTTGATGGATCTATATTCCTAAGAAGCATGACTATGCAGCAATCCTTCAACTTTATTTCATGATTCGGTAATCCTGAAAGCTTGATCATACTTTGATATTCCGGTGAAAATATTTCATCGTCATTATATATACTTTCATCATCTTGATAAATATTGTTAGAACTGAGATATATCTTTTCATTTGCAGACATATGTTTCATGGTATAATCATTGATCGTATCAATATCTCATTTGTAGGGGCTAGTCTAGCAACATCTTTAAAAATGTTTGGATTTGAAGTAGTACAATTTATATTTATATATATAATCTCAACAATTGTCGACCCGTAGAGTACATAAGAAAATCATCTTGAAATGTCACACCTTATTGTACATTCAATTTTACCAATTACCATCACCTGCATGAAGTATTCATTTTTCAATTTTTTGGCATATACATGAATTTCATTGTAGACAACATTTCTTATTGTATCTTCAGTTAATCCATCTTAATTGCATATTAATGCTTCGAGTCCCCTCTAAAAACAGGTTCTGTAAAATAGAGTCCAACATTTTTTAAAGATTGACAATGACTTCTATT
The DNA here is from genome assembly GCA_030278955.1 of Hygrophila difformis. NCBI lineage: Eukaryota > Viridiplantae > Streptophyta > Magnoliopsida > Lamiales > Acanthaceae > Hygrophila > Hygrophila difformis. Next base: position 11,294,031 of record JAOANR010000007.1, read on the forward strand.
TATGGTCATAGCAAAACAAACTGCGAGTGAGAATTTTCTCCTCTAAAATCGAATGAGAAATTTGGTTAAATCAGATGGACTCATAATAATTATGCCAATCAAGAATTTTCATCCCAAATAATGAGCTTTGTTTTAATTAGAAGAGAGGTTAAATCTTTGTTTTAATTCTAAAATGTGCAGTCCTACCTCTTGGAAGAAGTAGTGATGATATTCCACTGGATGCTACAAGCAATATAATATCACGCCTCCACGAAGGCCTGAATATAATGGTTTCCAGATAAATGTATTGCCAGTTCCAGCACGTAAAGAAAAAAAAATCAACCCTCACCACTATCAACTGCAGAAATTATCTTATTATACATATTCTTTGCTCATCAATCAACAAAGATAATATCCTAGTATGATCTGTCATCATTTTTCTTATTATAATATGACTCATATAGTATTAGTATATTCTCTGTTTCAGACGTTAAAACTTCATCCGGTACCGGCATACCAGAGAAAAGTTTCAAACTTATAGAATTTGCAGCAATTAGCTTTTTAATTTTTAATAAAGCTAGATTTTTTACTTGTTCCTTTATCAATTGCGAATATGTTAAAACATAGATTAATGAATTCTTCATTAAAAAAACATAAATAAATTTGACTTTCATTCTTTATTTAATAGTGGATATTTTCACACTCCAATAACTCTTTATACAGCTCATTATTTTATTTATAACATTTTTACAGAAATAGTTAATTTATTATAAACCAATTATTCACATAATATGAATTTTCACAATTTCCTTAATAATTATTAATGTTTTGTGTAATTTTTAATATAATAAAATATAAATAAATTTCATATTACTACCTCTGTATTCAAATGTTGTTGACATTTGTAAATGTGCTACTATTCACACACAGACTTTCACTTAAAATTTTATCATAGTTATACAAGTTAAAATACAGCCAAGTGAGATCTTGTTAGATTCGTCTCATCGTGTAGTTTTTAATTATCGAACTTTTAAAATTTTTACTTCTACTGAACTTGAGTTATTCATGATTTAAAATATACACTGAACTGTGTGAAAAGTGGGTCCGTAAAAAATATTTGAATATAGAAGAAGTATTTATATACAATTAGAATGATATAAGTACATATTAATTATATATAATATATATAAATTGGAATTGAAATTCTATATAAATTTAAAAAATCTTTCAAATATTTTTGAATTTTAAATTTCAAAATTTTCAAATCGCATCGAAAGAAAACTGTTTTGACAAAACGTGTTTGAAATCTGCCTATGAACATGTCCGAACTTAGTGAGTCTGTTTCTATATTTTGTAGTCCGATTTGATCTTTACACTCTAAATGAAAGTTGTAGATAATCATGTCTAGTATATGGGGTTAAAATTTCAAAATTTTTGGAGTCCATTTGATATGTCAAAAAGCCAATTTTCCGAACTGTGACAAATCTGCTTCGGGACAGTAGACTGTTTCCGCATTAAACTCGATTTTTGACATGTTTCCTCAACTTATTTCGAGAAAGTTAAAACACGAAAGTTGTTCGTTAGGGTGTTGCATAGACTGTGAAATTTTCAGATTTTTCGGACTTAAACCGAATTTTTAAATTGAGAAGGCGTAAACTGTGACGCCAAGTTACTTTTAAATCGAAGGATTTTGAAATTTTGAAACGAACGATCAAAGATTTGAAATACGATACATCTATACTTTTGAAAAACCCCGATACATTAAATCTAAATGATACATGAGATACTTTGGTGGAGGGTGAGTGCTCTGCAGGGTGCCCCTCTAGCCTTTCTCTTCGGGCCTATAATGGACGAGAGAATTTGATGAGATATTACGCCAATCGGCGGTAGATACATGGCCTACTCTCTCGGGTTGTCCGTATGGATTTCCCGAGGCTCCGGAGTGGTACTGGGTATGGCAGATACGGCTGCGGCCGCCGGATCACCGGCTAAACGAGATACTTACGAAACGGCTGCGGCCGCCGGATCACCGGCTATACAAAACACTGAGAAATGGTTACGTAACGGGGAAATAAAACATTTAATATTTTTAAGTATTTATTTATTTATGCATGTCTTTAAATTATGCATTTAAATTATGTCTTTAAATTTCATATCATGACTAAATTGTTATTGTGGATTAAATGCATGTTCAAGTACACAATTAAAATATTATTTCCTTTAAATTTTGTGAATGCATGTTAGGAGTGAAATTTTAATTATCTAATTAAATCCCTTTATTGCTATGTTAGGATCGACTTACTCAGTATTTTATATACTGATAAAATTGTTGTTTTCTCTTTTCTTTTCAGAGTATGAAGATAATGCATGAGCATATGCATTGGGGGATGGAAAAACTTTAACATTGTTTTTATTGCTTTTATGATACTTGCATAACGGGCATGTAAATCCCGAGTTTTGGCCATGTCGGCCCACTTTACATTTTTCCGCTGCGATATATTATTACTACTACTATATGTGTGGATAATACTTATTATTATTTTTAAATAGATTCCGGACTTGTTTTTAAACCTTTTTGCAATACCTATAGCCTTGCATCTCTTTGGCAAGCTCGGAGAATCCGTGTCTTGCTAGAGAGATGTGGCGGTGACATCCCAGCCTGGGTTATCAAATCCGGGGTGTTACAAGTTGGTATCAGAGCCCGGAATATTTTAAAGCTACTATTATTATTATTTTAAGTCAATATTTTGGACTAAGTATTATTTTAAATTCATTATTATTATTTTAAAGACTATTAGTATTATTATGTTAGCCCAAAATTTGAGCCAAATGGGGTTATATTATTGGACCCAATAAATATTTATTTTAAGCCCAACCATTTCGGCCCAAATACCCATGTTTTTACTTCTTAAGTCCAAATTATTATTTTTGGCCAATATAGAGGCCCGTTTTTTTTAAGTTACTTAAAACCATGATAAATTTTAACTTTAAAAGACATTAAATTAATTTCGGGGGGATCGCATGTGCATATTCATGTAGATTTAAATTCCTGCATATCTTGACTTTTATTCGAAACATGTCCTGACTCTAACCTCCTTGTTGACATTAGATGGCCGCCCCAAACGCGAACATGATCAACCTACTAATGAGGTTGATTGAAGCATACCTCGAATCTCCTCAAAACGTGAACAACTTCAGACTAAGGGTAGAACAAATGGGACTAACCTGGGCCACCTAACTAATCTGGGCCAAGCAGGACATCAAGATATAACCCAACTCCAAATCCAAATCAATGAACTCCAGACCCGCGAGACTGAACTTCGGACCCAGATTGACGACGTAGAGACCCAAGTAGGGGTCGTGGGACATCAACTGCATCATCTGAAGGATGATCTACTTCCACCTGCCCCTCTCGACCCGGGGACTCCTCCTACAGCTAGCCCCGTTGTTGATCCTGTCGCTGTCCCTACAGCCGTCCAACCTTCAGTTGTTGTCGTTGATCCTGCCCTGGCCGCTGGGCCCAATTGGCCAGCGAGCCCAGTATTCCATGGACCCCTTGGCTGGGGTACCATTGAGGAGTCGAGTGATGAGGATGATCCCATGGAGGACCCAACCACCTACACTCCCTCAGCTTAGAGACCTTTTATCGCATTCTTTCTACTATTACCGTTCCTATTTTCCGAAGTATTTCTATCCTTGTGATTCCTACAGCTTGTATCAAATAACGTTTCCTACTGAGCAATAAAATACAAGCATTTATGCTATATTCTACTTCCATTATCCATAGTGCCCACATATATATATGTATGCACATATATTTAAAACCGCCTTCCATATCCAAACGTATGGTGGGGGACTCAACAGAACAAAGGTACAAGGTATTAATAAGCAAACAACACATATAAATGTCAATCAAACGGGAGTACCTCGAACCCTAAAACGTGAAATCCCAAGTCATCAATTAACCACAATTCTAGAGTTAACAACCGAAATAGATAATCATGGAGTAACACAACAAAAGCACAAACTACGAAACACGGAAATAGAAATCATCGTCTTACAGTCTCATAAGGAAACTACTTCTACTACGCACCCTAAGAGTACCGTAAAAACAAAGGGTCACTGATCAGGAGGCGGGAACTGGCGACGCATGTAGTCGTCCATCTGACGCATGTAGCCATACATGTCAGTCATGGTGGCCTGCTGCTCCGCCTGTCTCATAGTGAGCGTGTCCATACGATCCTGATAGAGATCCATCCTAGCATCCAAGGCATCATAACGAGCCTGCCCAGCTGCAAACCCGGCGTCCATACCTATACGAATCTCCTGCATCATCTGGAGCATCCGCGCCATGTCCTGACCCGGCGGCGGAACCACACCCCGTTGTGGGACCACAGGAGGAGGAGGAGGTGGCTGCTCGGAAGGGACAACTAAAATCAAACCACCATCCTCAGGCTGAGGGCGCAGTATGGCCCGAGGTGCTCCACGACGCAAGGCACTGCGTCGAGCGGTGTAAGTCGGAATACGGTAGTGCTCGCCCGCCGCTAAAGGATAGGGGTCCGTCTCGGGAGAGGTACGGATCCCCTGGGCAGCACATAACCCACAAATGAGGTGTGCGTGAGTAATCACCCTACTCCCTCGCCCTCGTCGTAAGCCCCTCAAGTTGTCCGCAATGCAAGCTCCCACATTCACTCTACCGCCCCGGGCGATAAAGCAAACAGTCTCAAAGAAATGGTCTATGACGATATGACTCCGGGTGATCGGCCGAACGCGTCCTAACCAAAGCTGAGCAAGTACACGCCAAGGAGCATCCAAAGTCTTCAGCCGCAACCCGTGGGGGTACCCAGTCTGCGGGGGTACCTCGGTACACAAGACATCCCAGGCAGGAGCATAAACCCGGCCCTCTGGCTGTGGACAGAACGCGCCATCGTCGGGCAAACCAAAATAGATGTTGATCGCCCGGGCACTGAAGTCTAGGTAGCGACCGCGAACCCAGACTCGAGAAAGGTCGTCGTCTACCCCAAGACCGCTGATGTTGGCGATAACCTCCATAGCTAGATAGCCGGAGGCAAGGCCATCGGGATGACGTGCAAGACCGGTCCACTGGAGATGCCCCAAAAGTGCACTGATCCGGTCATCACCCATATGATCGGGGAACAAGCCTCGCTCGGGAACATAAGCCCTGTTTCGACGAAGCTCGTCGAAATAGAAGTCCTGGGCAGCCATCGTCGAAAACCGGAACCTATCATGCCGGCGAGGACGCACCTCGTCAGGGAGATCTCTGAGCCTCGGCTCCCGCTCCTCGTCCTCCTCGGACTCACTGTCGTCGCTATCCGGCATCACCGGGACGGCAGTACTAGGATCGGCTGCATCACGTTGGGTAGCTCGTCTCTTGGCCCCCGGAAGGACCATAAGGAACGCCAAGATGAACCACAGGAAGAGCAACATCCTGCGAACACCCAATACCAATTGTTAGACTAATGACCCACACACGGAACAACTTCAAATATATATACATAGTTCCAACGGGAGAAATCTAAGAAAGCTTCGAACTTAATAGTTACTAATACATACCAGAAGATAACCAAACCAATGATTGTACCCAAATAAATTCGGAAACCCATTGCGGCATTTCGTCGGACATCTTTTATGCGTAATATATTAAGTTCAAAAATTGCTTGTAAACACATGGCAATTAACCACAAAACCAAACAACTATTTAAACAGCGACTCATAATCACAAGGCGTCACCAAACAATACCAATGCACCCACTTGCATACCTATAATACCGACAAAATCAAAAACTTCATATTTTTCCTAAAAATCCAAATTCTAACAAGAAAAACCCCCAACCTAAGTATATATTATCACACCAATACTTCTTAAACAATAGAAATGGCACCAAAGTACTATATAAACTCACAAGTTCGCAAGAATCAAGTCGAATTTTCAAATCCCCAATTTATATGCCAAAACCCTAATTTCGCAATCTACCCGAATTCTAACAAATCAAGGCATAAAAGTTGAAATTGACAAGCTAAAATAGAAGATACATACCTTACAAAGAGAAATCGGAGTCGAAACCGGAAGAATCTGAGCACGGAAGAACGAAATAGAGAGGAAGTTGGGAGGAATTTCGGAAATGAGAGGGACGAAATGGCTCGCGCAGGGCGCGAGCCCTATTTCTTCCCACTGGTGGCGCCGCGCGGTGGCTGGGCGCTAAAGCCCATAACGCCGCGCGAACTCCGCGCGGGACGCGGAAAAATGAAATTTTTTTCTTTCTCTTTTCGATTTTCTTTTCCTATTTATTTACTCATCCCCTGCTTCACACTATACGACTGGACCAGAGAGTGTGATTCCGCATTCCAAGAATTCAAGAAACGACTTACCATTGCGCTGGTATTGGCACTACCATCGCGGATGGGGGGGACTTCGAGGTGTACAGCGACGCCTCGAAGGAAGGTTTGAGATGCGCGCTAATGCAAGCTCGAAGGGGTAGAGCACACGAATCACGTCAATTAAAGCAACACGAGGAGAACTATCCGATGCACGACTTGAAACTAGCCGCAGTCGTGTTCGCTTTAAAGATGTGGATGCACTATATGGACGTAAATGCCAAAGTCCCTTGAGCTGGGAAAAGAGCGATAGGACTATGATAATGGGACCGCAACTTGTCGAGGACATGGCTCAACAAGTCAAAATAATCCAAGGAAAGATGAGAGCCGCGCAAGACCGGCAAAAGAGCTATGCCGACGTGAGACGGCAGGATTTGGAATTCCAAATAGGCAATAAGGTCATGTTAAAGGTATCACCAATGAAGGGTGTGATGCGTTTTGGCAAGCGGGGAAAATTGAGCCCACGGTACATAGGACCATACGAGATCCTAGAAAGAGTGGGGAATCTTGCATACCAACTAGCATTACCGCCACAATTTGCTCGTGTCCACGACGTGTTCCACGTCTCACAACTGAAGAAATACGTCCATGATCCGACCCACGTACTCCAACCGGAGGAAATTGAGCTGGACGATGACTTAAGCTACGAAGAAATTCCTGTGCGAATACTCGACAAGAAGGAGAGGGTAACAAGGAATAAGACCGTGAGAATGGTCAAGGTTCTTTGGTCTAACCACGAAGCTGAGACGGCAACGTGGGAGCTAGAAGCAGACATGAAGGATCGTTACCCAACCCTATTCCAAGACAGTGCAACAACAGTTATGGGGACATAACTGTAATCTTAAGAGGGGGAGGATGTGACAACCCGAATATTTCCGGATATTTTGTACGAATACTTTGTACCCCAAATAAACAAATTCAAATTGTTTTGAACTACGTAATGACTTGATCCCTTCACGGGGTACGTAGGCAACTCGGAACTTTCAATTCTGGGTTCAGTCAAATAATAACAAACAACGACACACAATAATACAATCGCTTAATCAAACAATTCCCGAACTCGCGAGAGGATGAAGTGCAACTTCGAGGACGAAGTTAGTTCTTAAGGGGGGTAGACTGTAATACCCGTAAATTTTAGAATATAAAAATAGGAATTAATCCAATAGGAGAGAAGGTTTTGTTTCCGAGAACCCGTAGACGCGGAAATGCACGGAAGTCAAAGGACGACGAATTAGAACCCGACGGACCAAAACTGACGGTCTTAAGATTTCAAGCATGAAATCGAATTGAGACGGAATAAATTTATGATGAGAAGCATAATCCGAAAATGACCCGGAAAATCGAGCGCGAAAACGTGGAAGGATAGAAGTCCGAAAGAGAAGAGAAAAAGACCCGACGGATCGGATCGCACGGACCCGCCCGGACCGCAGTCCAGGCGGGGACCGCGCGCTGGCCGGGCGGGGTTTGGCCAAAAGGCGCGCCAACCCCGCGTGGCCCCACAGAATTTGGCAAGTTGCGCGTTTTCGGCGATTTCTTACCATAATTCGACCCCCGACTTTGGAAAGTGGATTTTTGGACGGGGGAAGGTGAATTAGGTCGAAGGAGGGTTGATTTCCACTCCATTTGTCAGCCTCCATTCATCATAGAGCTCTCCCAAACTCTCTCCAAAGCCAAAACACCTTCCGACGACTTCCCGACGACTTTCCGATCACTTCCCGGCAACGAAAACCGACGGAGGAGGCGTGGGATACAAGATCCTTAGTGTTCTAAACTGTGGTAAGTCGTTCGTAGGTTTCCATTTAAGTTTTTGAACCCGAAAACTCGATCTAACATTGGATTTCTTCTTCCGATTTGAAATCGTGGCCAAAGTCGGAAGCTTGACGTTGAGGAGATCCGTTCGTAGCAAACTTGGACGAGCCCAGCGACCCTAGGACGACCAAAATACCCTATCACTGTAAGTTGAGCCTTCCATATCAATACGGGTGGTTTAGGGGCGTCCGGTATAGTCGTAATGCAACAAAACGTAAAAACCGAAATTAAAAACCCCAATACGCGCAGTTTTTGAAATCTGTCTAAAACTCATATTTTGAGGATTCAATCCGGGAAACTCAAAACTAGACTTTTAATCCTAACACATAAATCTAGGTTTTGTAAAAATTTCAGACATTTTCGTTAACGTTTGCTATTTCAAATCGCATCAAAAGGAAACTGTTTTGACAAAACGTGTTTGAAATCTGGCTTTGAACATGTCCGAACTTAGTGAGTCTGTTTCTGTATTTTGTAGTCCGATTTGATCTTTACACTCTAAATAAAAGTTGTAGATAATCAAGTCTAGTATATGTGGTTATAATTTCAGAATTTTTGGAGTCCATTTGATATGTCAAAAAGCCAATTTTCCGAACTGTGACAAATCTGCTTCGGGACAGTAGACTGTTTCCGCATTAAACTCGATTTTTGACATGTTTCCTCAACTTATTTCGAGAAAGTTAAAACACGAAAGTTGTTCGTTAGGGTGTTTTGCAAAGACTGTGAAATTTTCAGATTTTTCGGACTTAAACCAAATTTTTAAATTGAGAAGGCGTAAACTGTGACGCCAAGTTACTTTTAAATCGAAGGATTTTGAAATTTCGAAACGAACGATCAAAGATTTGAAATACGATACATCTATACTTTTGAAAAACCCCGATACATTAAATCTAAATGATACATGAGATACTTTGGTGGAGGGTGAGTGCTCTGCAGGGTGCCCCTCTAGCCTTTCTCTTCGGGCCTATAATGGACGAGAGAATTTGATGAGATATTACGCCAATCGGCGGGCGATACATGGCCTACTCTCTCGGGTTGTCCGTATGGATTTCCCGAGGCTCCGGAGTGGTACTGGGTATGGCAGATACGGCTGCGGCCGCCGGATCACCGGCTAAACGAGATACTTACGAAACGGCTGCGGCCGCCGGATCACCGGCTATACAAAACACTGAGAAATGGTTACGTAACGGGGAAATAAAGCATTTAATATTTTTAAGTATTTATTTATTTATGCATGTCTTTAAATTATGCATTTAAATTATGTCTTTAAATTTCATATCATGACTAAATTGTTATTGTGGATTAAATGCATGTTCAAGTACACAATTAAAATATTATTTCCTTTAAATTTTGTGAATGCATGTTAGGAGTGAAATTTTAATTATCTAATTAAATCCCTTTATTGCTATGTTAGGATCGACTTACTCAGTATTTTATATACTGATAAAATTATTGTTTTCTCTTTTCTTTTCAGAGTATGAAGATAATGCATGAGCATATGCATTGGGGGATGGAAAAACTTTAACATTGTTTTTATTGCTTTTATGATACTTGCATAACGGGCATGTAAATCCCGAGTTTTGGCCATGTCGGCCCACTTTACATTTTTCCGCTGCGATATATTATTACTACTACTATATGTGTGGATGATACTTATTATTATTTTTAAATAGATTCCGGACTTGTTTTTAAACCTTTTTGCAATACCTATAGCCTTGCATCTCTTTGGCAAGCTCGGAGAATCCGTGTCTTGCTAGAAAGATGTGGCGGTGACATCCCGGCCTGGGTTATCAAATCCGGGGTGTTACATGTGGCATGGGCAGAAATTGAATGTTGGAGAACACATTTTTGAAGTCATGACTACGATGATCGAAAAGAAGCATGCCCTCTGCTACCCGAACCTTATTAGAAGAATCTGCACGGATCAAGGGGTAGACATGGGAGAATTTGATACGGATGCCTTGGTCATTCTAAACCCTCCAATATGGGTCCCATCTATGTGCACTCAAGAGAGAATCACATATGCACTTCCTTCATTCCCTGCTGACTCAAATGTACAATCCTCTTTTATATCAGGTGGAGAAGCACCATCGGTCCAGAGAAGAGATCCAATGCGTCCCCCGGCTCCTAAAAGAAGAAGGAAGGCCCGTACTGAGGCGGGACCTTCAGCACAAGTGGAAATTCCTCAACAGGAGCCAGTGGCAACCAGTCCTAGTCAGATTCCTCCATCACCTCCGGTTCAAGCCCCACAGCAACAAGCTCAACCCGCACTGATCCCTCCTCTGAGCCAGAACATTTCTCAACATCCTGCAACTCAAATATGGTCGAGATCATGAGCTCAATGAATAAAACTATGACTGAAAGTGTTAAGCAGTTGGCAGATGTCATCATTCTGGGAAGGGAAGATGATAGGAGAATCAGAGAAGAGAGAGATAAGAGAAAAGAGGAAGAAAAAGCTGAAGAGAGGAGGAGAGAAGACGAATTCAGGCAACTCCTGTTGGAAAGAGAAGAAAGGCAACACAGAGAAAGGATGGAAAGCGAAGAAAGGCAATGAAAGATGATGATGGAGAGTGAAGAACGTCGGCGCAAAATGATGGAGACAGTGATCCAAGCACTCATCCAACAGCTCCCGAAACCGCCATCTCCACCAAAAGACGATGCTGGGCCTTCAACTCAACCACAAGAACCGAAAGAATGAGTCTGACTTGATCCTATTCAATTCCGAGCTTAATTGTAAACATCATATAACAGAATTTCTATCATTTGCGTAAGTTCATTCTTATTGCATGAAATCTCTTGTAATTGATGTAATTACTTCCTTAAAAAGGAATTTTGTAGTCCAAGAACAATTTTATTCTCGAAAAGATGTCTGACAGTCCAAGATGAATAAGTGACTGTCAGGCCAAAAATATGCTGTTGACATACTTTGTATGTTGACAGTGCCTCTTTTACTGCTTTAAATTAAATAACCAGCAAAAAGTATGCATAAACCTGCTCTAAATTCACATTTTGAATTTAGGCTTATGATTAAATTTTCAAACTTTTAAATTGGGACAATATAATTGAGAATATGCATGAAATGAATTCCTAAGGTTTTGAGCTATAAAAATTTAATGATGCGATCATCTTTTTGGGTAATAAATTGGCATGTTGAAAATTTTGATTGAATAAATTGTTAGAATTAAGCTTTGATTAAAATTTAAGAATATTGTATGACATGAATCAATCCAACCTTGTGAGATTTGAGCCATGAGTCACTTTTACTCATTTATTCTCTTTGATGTGTGAATCAATTCGATTAAAGGAAACTAGAACTTGCAATTGGGACCGATTCAAGACCATGTCATATTCCCGAAATCGAGCATATGATCGAGGCACTTATAAAAACCCAAATTTTTGGCCTTCGTTTGAAATCCAAACCCAAAAATATTTTCCCTTTAGGATTAACCAACTTGAGCCTTTAAGCCTAATTTTTCTTGGAAACTCACTATATTTTCCTTATCTTTACAAAAAGACCAAAATGTTCAACCCAAGTGGACAAGGATAAATTCCATCAAAGGCATTAAATTTATGATTATCAAAAACATATAAATCGGTATTCAATAAACCGATTAAAAAAAAAGAGAGAAAAAGAAAAGAAATATGTTGAGATCCATTCAACAATAATAAATTGCAAATGACAAAGCAAATCAGACTTAGTCTAATGTCATGCAATAGAAAAAGAAAAACAATAGAAAAAGAAGAAATAATTGATGATCATGAATTTTAAATAAAAATGCCAAGTTATGATAGAATAATTTCTTGCCACTTCTTAGCCCAATAATTCCCTTCCATACCAAATGTCACAGCCGTATGCCCCATTATAACCCTTAAATAAGACCTCGGGATCTCGATTTGAGGAAATGAGCTGGTGGCGAGTTGGTCTAATTGCAAGCATATGGGATAATTTAATTAAATTTGATTTTGAGCGTTCATGACTAAACCCCATCGAGAGTGAGTGAATTTTCCGATTCTCTTATATGTGAGACTCTGTTTCGTTGAATATGTTCATGTCATGCCTTAATTCTAATTTTTAATCTTTGCATCTTTCAAACATGATATTCGTGAAGGGTTGACAATAATGCTCGATTTGTAGGCTCAATTTAGTGAGCAAGTATCATTTCATTAATCAATGCAATCAAAAGAATTTAACACTTGTAGTTTTTAATTGTCTTATCCCAATCCATAAAGGATGTAATTTATGAAGCCACGAAAATGAATTGAATATGCAGAGTCCGTGTTCCAAGGAACATTGACTCTGACTGCTCGGGGACGATCAACATTAAATGTGAGGATGTTGATAATGGCCAGAAATGTCCATTATTTTCAATCCATTTCCGTGTCTGAAACGGGCATTTGATCGCATTCCGGTCTTATTTTACATAAGAAAGCAGTTGAATTGGACTGATTTATGCATAATTGTAAAAATATTGAGCTGGTATGAAAAATGCATAAATATGTAATTTTATTACACATTTATGTTAGAAAAATCCAAAAACATGAGAAAAAGAAAAGAAAAAAAAGGAAATAAAAAGATGGGAAAAGAAATGAAAACCCACAAAAGTCGAATTTTTCAGGAAATTACGACGCTACACTCAACTACGACGCTAAGCAAGTATAGCGTCGTAGTCGAGCATAGCGTCGTAGGCAGAAATGGAGGCAGGACTCTGAAGGAAGAGAACTACGACGCCAAGCAAGTATAGCGTCGTACTCAAGTGTAGCGACGTAATGAGGATAGCGTCGTAGGCTGTTCACTTAGAAACAAAGAGTGTATTCGAAGTAGAAGACTACGACGTTACACCTGTAGCGTCGTAGTAATGGACAGCGACGTACTCAAGCCATAGCATCGTAACCTGGCCAGAATTCAAAATTCAAGGCATGGGGGTCCATGGGCCTAGGGTTTCCCACCTATATAAGGACAAGTTGACTCCTAGGATCAATCACTTCACACCATAAAAAAAACTTGGAGACAACAAGGTGTTCTTGAGAGGTGTGTAGGTAGTTAGTTTAGTTAGGGTTCATCCTTTTTGTATTATTTATTTTCTTGCACTGTTTTTGGTTTCTAGTTATTGTTTAGTTTTAAATTAGCTAGTGCTTAGTGTTTTAGACTTAGATAGCCACTGTTTTCATTATTTAATGGCTTTGTAAACTTTTATTAAGGTTTGAAATACCCAAATCATGAGTATCATCAAACCATTTTCTTATGAATGGGAAGTTAATCACAAAAAGAGTCCCAACTCATGAAATGGACCTTGGTTCATGGATTTTTATGCTTTATTTCTGTTCAAATGGCCACTTGGTCATTCTATTTTTCCATTCATGTGGGTTTTGTGTCTCTATTTCTAGTTTTGGGTTTTAATGCATGGTTTGTGGTTGAAAACCCTCATTCGGGTTTTGTGGTTCATTATGCTCATTATTGGCTCCCATTTTCTTCTATTTTCATGCACTACAGCTTTCTTTACATTTCGGTCATGCCATATTTTGCATTCTTGAGCCATAAACTTGAAAACAGGGTTTGCAATTGCATAGATTGTATTACCTGACCAACACTTATGTTCTGGGGTAGCTACGACGCTAACCGCCCTGCGATGCTAACCTAGGTTGGCGACGTACGGGAAGGTTTTACGTCGTAGTTGCTTCGGACTTAAGCAAAAACTTGTATTACGACGCTAAACCTACGACGCTATCCAAGTATAGTGTCGTAATTTTTGCTTAGGGTCGTATTACCCCAAAATACTTCTTTTCTTATAAAAGCCCACCTACGACGCTACACCCACGACGCTATCCTAGGACAGCGTCGTAATTTAGTGTATAGCGTCGTACCCCCCCCCCCCCCCCGATTTCATCAAACTTCTAAAAATTTGACATTACGACGCCACAACTACGACGCTCTCCTAGGATAGCGTCGTAATATTCGTATAGCGTCGTAATTGGCGTTTCTGCCAAATTCTCCATTTTTCTCACTTAATTAATTGAACCTTTATATTAATATTTTTAGGTAGAAATCCAATGATCTCAACCAAGGATTAAATTGATGTAAAGAATTTTGTTCAATATCCCATTAAAAGACTCCTTTACAAATTAAACTCTAATGATCTAAGTATATAATCCGGACTGTAATTATTAATTAATTATGGAATGAGTGATTATTTAGACATAAAGAGTATTATGGAATGATTTCCATACCCTTGCATGAGAAACCAATATCTCTCATACAAGATGATCCAAAAACATTTTCTTTATTTTATTTTTGTCTTTACCTGTGTTGTGTGAAATAAATAGTGAAAAATATCATAGAATAATGTTGGCGAACGGTCCTCTCACAGGGAAATGAAGTAGCCCGTAGTCTGTGTATTAATTACTATGTGTTATTTTGCATGGTTTGGATAGTGACTGACGAGGTCAGGCGAACGGTCCTCTCACCGGGAAATGAAGTAGCCACTCAGTCAGTCTCTGTTTGAATACAGTTTTATTTTCTTATTTTGTTTCCAAACCCGAATTTTAAGATGTAATGCATTCAGATGGTGCCAATCAACACAGTTTGAACAGTATTGCAGTGAGAAAATATGTAGGTTTTTCACTCATTTCACAGATAGTAGGAATCTTAATGATAGCGATTACTGTCAGTTGAGGTTTTTTGTTGTCTAAAACCGTTCCACCTGGAATAGTTGGGACCTGGATAGCAGATGTTTGCAGTCCAGATGACCCCACTTATTTCCGCCGTCTTTTTAGCCAAATTCTTCTCACCTCTGGCTATTTCATCTTCGTGTTTCACATTCTGTCTAAACCCACCATTATATTTTGGGTTGGTTAATTTTATTTTACATTTCCTTATAAATTATGCATGATAATATTATGTAAATATTGTGGTCATAATTATTTTGGGATCCTTCCCTTGGACATAGAAGTCTTGATTTAAATCAGATGTTTCATAATAAATTTCTAACAAAAATTTATTTATAAAATCCGGATCTAAGTAAGGGATAAATTCCTCGGTTATGTCTAATTCATATTCTACCGGGGGTTAATTTTGGGAAATTAGAAGCAGAGTCAGCGATTAAGTCTCACCTAGACTGAAAGGATCTGTGTTTTAATTGAGAGTCTAGTACCTGTTTAGGGAATGATTTTCAAAGATTTATTATTTTTCCGAAATTGCTGTGTATTGAGAATTTAGTCTTAACTATCACACCGAGATGGGATCCACTTGGATTCAAATACAGTGTGTTAGATAATTCTAGAGGAACAATACATAGGCCTTGGTTACTTTCTAAGATAGGGTTGAGTCTCTTTCAACTGCTATCCTCTTCTGCCAAAGCCTATTCTTGAGTCCTGAGTGAGTGCATCCGGAACGAACTAAGCTATTAGTTCGTTTCATTAGTTTGTATCTCATAACCACCCGAAAGGAAGTGAACACTGCGAGCGGTTCACCGAGATCCGGGAATTCTTGATCCACGCTCGGTCATCCTGACTGGGGCTTTCTTTTACTACCAGTACGAAGCTTTTGAAACTTCCGAGCGATAGGACTTTAAAACGCTTTCCTAACTGCTTTCTTTTAAATGCTTTTATAGAGGTCACTCGGATGCGTCGCTAGATCTTCTAACTGCTACTAGGACTGAGAGTTAAGGGATAGTTCAGGCTTAATTTTAGTCTTTGGGTGTGACCGGGGGAATGATAGGAGTACTTGACACTTCAACTAATGATTTGTCAGGTGTTGCTTGTCCACCATAGATGAATAATATACCTTAGCAATGCATTGCAAGGATAGTTATATGTCTGTGGTATCTTAGAATTTGTTGTCTTAAGAGCATGTAAACTCTTACTGTAAGTACCTGTCTGTTAAAGGGAACATGGTATAAAGAGCATGAGAACTAGCTAACTGAAAGAATTATCCCAAATAAAGATCCGTGTAACAAAATGGAAGTTTAACTGTGTTTCATCTGAATCTTGTCCAAATTTCTATTATTCCCTTTCTGTCCCTTCTGTCCCATTTTAAATCTGCTTTCTTAAGATTATTTTATTGCTTTCTTAGAGTAAATTTAATTCGCTTTCTAGAATAATTTTATCCGCTCTATTCTATTGCTTTCATAGCTTAGATTTAAATTATGTCAAGTAGATGTTAATTAAAACACAAACTTGAATCGAGTAACCGAGTGGAAAATCTTAGTAACGATGTGGGCCCTGCTTCTATCGCACATCCTCCAGTGAACGATCCGGTCTTACTATAAATTACTGCAATTTTTGACACTGTGCGCTTTCGGGCCACAGTTTCCTACATGAGTATATTGAAAACGTGACAACCTATTAAGATATCCCTAATCCCATCTTCGCCTTCATAATTTGGTTTCCTTAAATAAAATTAAACCGAGATTATTATCTTCAGAAAATGCTCATATAGTGGGAAATTGTCAAAAGTTTCACCTACCTGCTTCCTCAAATTAACTTTATGCACGCAATTCAATGCACATTTTTAACACTTAATAACTCAAAATGTGTAGAGTAAAAATTGTAAAAGTTTGATATTTTAAAACTATAAAATGAGACGAATCCAACGAGATCCCACTTGACTATGTTTTTCTTCTATAAATGTTCTATAAACATAAGTAAAAGTTCGATAATAAATAGTAACAAAAGTCAATTATTTTTTCACTATTCAAAAATGGATGAAGAATATAAAAGCATAATACTCTTTCTAAATATAGTATAACAAAATTTGAGTGAAATTTCACTTTAGATAATTTAATTTAATTAGTTTCTGAGTTGATATTATATTTATTATTTAAATATAATTTATTATGATAACAACTTTTAATAAATACTTTATAGATTGATATTATATTCATAAATGGAAAATAAATATTTGTATTAGATAGATTAACTACAATACATTTTTTTTTGAGAAACTTTCGTTTATTCCGAACATCATGCCGAGGAGCATGGCAACGACAGTCCTTAAGTACATTCTAATAGACCCAAATTTAAGCAACACAATGGGCTGCACCAGAATCGAAAATGAACTAATACAACTTGACAATGCAGCGTTAGACACTACCTACAAAAAAACAAAAAGGAGTACCACAGCAGAATATGCAACGAGAGACGCAACACGAATATGCAACACCAGCAGAATATGCAACACCAGTAGAAGATGCAAAAAGAAACAAAAAGAGACGTCCCACCAAAGCAGACACATCCATTCGACCAGAGAATCAGTGAAAGGCAGCAGAGCACAGAAAACCAATGTTGCTATGACCACCCAACCTCCAAACATTCGCATAATGTCGTCTGTACACCCTTATATCAGCTCCCAACCAAACTTCATTCTTCCCTTCCTCATCTGCAAACCGCAACGCACCCACAAATTCATAACCATTCCTCTAATTTTCCTACCCCCGCAGCCCCCCTCCGCGCCCAATGATCCGCCATGTTATTACATTCCCTCAATATATGTAACACTCTTACCTCCCCAGCGTGTCGCATAACATCCATAATTGGTCCCAACAAATGCCGAAAGCGCCAAGGAATGCTTTCTGGTTCCCTCATCAACTTAACGACATTGGATGAATCACACTCAAAGATCAATTAGCAAAGTGGAAAACCTTGATCTCGTATTAATGCCAAACATACTCTATTTATCGCCGTCATCTCCGCCTCATTCGAGTCAGTCCAACCAATGAAGTCAGAAAGAATGAATATGACATTTCCTATATCATCCCGAATAACCCCTCCTACATCAGCTCTATCCGGATTTCCAAGTGATGAACCATCCGTATTAACTTTCCACCAGCCCCTCTCCGGCCTCTCCCAAACTAACCCCAGGCGTGGGAGCCTATTCATCCTTCTCCAATCCCCAGTGAAACCATTTGGATAGCTCAAAATCAGTCCTTCACAACCTCCAGCTGTACCCCGATGCATAGCTTGCCACCACCGACACCACCTCCATTTTACTTCCTCCCTAACTGTATTTATACCAGTGGTCTAACCTCTAAAAATGATGTCATTCCGGCACTTCCAAAGAACCCAACAAATAGCCATTCCCGTCATGACCCATATTTCTCTCCCACCCTTCTTTAAATGTACATCAAACCACCAAGATAACAAATTAAATGCCGTACATGGTAATACCCAATGAACCCCAAAACAGGCTGCCCCTTTACGCCAGATCGAGCCAGCAAACTAACAATGAATGAACAAGTGATCCATCGACTCAATCTCTTTTTCAAAAATCGGACATGATGTATTACCCGCCTAGATGCATCCTCGGTTGGCTAAAACTTCCCTGACTGGTAAACCGTGATGTGCTATCTTCCAAACTAGCAATTTGACCTTCATCGGAACTTTACATTTCCACAAGCATGACCGCTGTCGTTGAGTTGAGTCTCCACTGATTCCTTCGTCCTAAAACCTGCATGATCTAGGTGTGAAACATCCACTACTTTCCTTGAGCCACACCACCCTATCATTCAAGTATCGGTTAAGTCTAACTGCCTCAACAGTGAAAGCAGCTGTCTCCAACCATTCACCTCCCAATCAAACAATGTTCGTCTCAATTCTATATTCCATTCCCATTCAAATCCAACCCAACTCCCAAACTCGACAATCCTCCCTTCCTTCTTTCTAGCAAGGGTGAAAATCCTAGGGAAACTCTCCCTCAAAGTCTGCCCGTCCACAACCCATATATCTTGCCAAAATCTAGTCTCAACACCATTTCCCACCATGATTCTAAAGCCTCCCACAGCACCATTCTGATTCAACTCCTCCCATGCACTTCCAATTCTACTCCAAATAGATCTACCCAAACTAACCTCCGGCAATAAAGGACTGGCTTTCCCGTAGTATTTTGCATTTATAACCTCTTTCCATAACGAATGCTCTTGCCCGAATCTCCATCTCCATTTAAGAAGCAATGCCTTGTTGACCTTTATAGTATCCCAAATGCCCAACGCTCCAACCTTCACTGGTCTACATACTTTCTCCCAGCTTAAAGTGTGTAGCCTCCTCCCACACCGCCCCCCATTCGTTCCAAAAAAACATCCTTTTAATTTTTTCCAATCAATCTGCCACCCCTTTAGGAATCTTAAATATTGAAAGAAAATATACGGGAAGACTACTCAATACGGATTTAATTAAACATATTCTACCCGCTTGAGATAATAGCTTCCCCTTCCACCCGGCTAATCGTCTCTCCACTTCGTCTAACACCGGTTGCCAAATTCCCATACTATTTACCCTACCACCGGTTGGTATGCCCAAGTACCTTAAATTCCAATTTCCCACACTACATCCAAGTAAGTTGGCCGCATCTCTAATCAACTCATTTGAACAATTTAGGCATAGATACTACTCTTGCCATAATTTATTCGAAGTCCCGTTGCCAAAGTTAAGCATCTCAGAACTCTTTTAATAATAACCACCTGTGCCAATTCCCCTTTGCAAAATAATATTGTATCATCCGCGTATTGAAGATGTGTAATAATCGGTCCATCACCCCCAGCTTCTAACCCTGAATAGGCACCAGCCGCTGCCACCTTTTTAAAGAACCCATTTAGTAACTCAGCCACCAACACAAACAAATAGGGTGAAAGTGGATCTCCTTGTCGTAACCCTTTATGCATCTTAAAGAAATTTGTAGTTGAACCATTGACCATCACTGCCGCCGTTGCAATTGAGATACATTCCTTAATCCAAGCAATCCACCTAACTCCAAACCCCTGGCCTCCATCACCCCGATTAAGGCCTCCCACGACGCGTTGTCATAAGCCTTTGCGAAATCCAACTTTATAACAAACCCATTGCTCCCCGAGGATTTGGTAGATTGTATAACCTCGGCCGCCACAAGCACTCCATCCAAGATTTGTCGTCCCATGACAAAAGCCATTTGCGGTTGTCCTATTAGACCATCAATCACTCCTTGTAGTCTTTTAGCCAACACTTTAGCAACCATTTTGTAAATGCTCCCCACCAATGATATAGGTCGATAGTCAATAAAATCCATCGGACTATCCACTTTCGGTATCAAAACTATAAAGGATCCCCCTGCCTCCTTTGGGAGTTTGCCCTCCGTCTCAAACTTCCTAAAAATTTCCATCACATCACCTTTGATCAACTTCCAATGCCTTTCAAAAAATTCAAGGTTGAATCCGTCCGGCCTCGGCGCCCTGTTTCCGTCACAACTCCAAACCGCTTCACGAACCTCCTCCTCCCTTATATCTCTTTCCAGCCACTGCTTGTCCACCTCTGACAGCCTAGAAACGTCAACATTTGCAACCTTGAAAACCTCCTCCTCCTGCTTCTTAAATGCATCTCTAAAATATTCCACTGCCAACCTTTCAATCTCCCTTGGATCCTGGAACACCTCCCCATTTCTACAAATCGACCTAATATAGTTTCTTCTTCGATGAAAGGCTGTGACCGCATGAAA
>JAOANR010000007.1:11315168-11379826 GCA_030278955.1 Hygrophila difformis
AATCTTCCATGGGACGAATTTATGCCATCATTACTGGTTATGGAATTAGAAATTATATTTCTATTTATCTTAACTCAACGAATACCAAGTGAGGGGCGTGCTGTCTTGCACTCTAATTGCAGGCCGACAGTTTGATAATACCTTTTCAGTAGGGATAATGCTGATGCAATGGTTAAACGGGTTTACCCCGCGCGCGGGGGTATGTGTAGTAATGCAGAGGGCGGCCCGAAGGATGTAGGCACGAACACGGTGGACATTTCTACCACTACAGGGCAGGTCACGGGTGGGTGGCTATATTTTGTAAAGTGCAGCGACGGATCCGTACACGGTAGTGCATGAGTGGAATTCATGATGGGCAGTGCGAACTATGCCAATCAGCATGTATCATCTAGAAGTTCTGCAAGACAAGATATCCTAAACGAAATGATAGCGTTTCCAAAAGCGACACTCTGCCAAACCAGATGCAGGCGAATCTTTATGAAGGTAACTACGACGCTGAGTTGATATTGCGATCAATCCGCTGCAATTCTTTTCCTCTGCCACCTCCCATTGGCCACTGAAAGGCGTCACGTAACAGCACCACTCTGCGGGTAACTTCCTGCTGGCGATGCTGCTGTTCAATTGCATCCACTCTCTTCATTTGCCATCATTGCAGCCACTCACGATCGGATAGAAGACTTCAGTTTACCATAAGTCAAACCTTGAAGGTGGACTTGGTTCATAACCGAATCATCCCTATCTCCCATGCTTCAGTCCAGTAATGATGGCATAAATTCGTCCCATGGAAGATGGGCACGAATTTAAGCCATCATTATTGGACTGAAGCATGGAATTTAGGGATGATTCGGTTATGAACCAAGTCCACCTTCATTTTTTGACTTATGGTAAACTGAAGTCTTCTATCCGATCGTGAGTGGGTGCAATGATGGCAAATGGGAGTGTGGATGCAATTGAGCAGCAGCATCGTCATCAGTAAATTACCTGAAGGGTGGTGCTGTTACGTGACGCCTTTCAGTGGCCAATGGGATGTGGTAGAGATAAAGAATTGCAGTGGATTGATCGCAATATCAACTCAGCGCCGTAGTTACCTTCATAAAGATCCGCCTGCATCTGGTTTGGCAGAGTGTCTCTTTTTGGAAAAGCAATCATTTCGTTTAGGACATCTTGTCTTGCAGAAATTTTAGATGCTACATGCTGATTGGCATAGTTCTTCATTTGCCCATCATGTATTCCACTCATGCACTACCGTGTAAGGCTCCATCGCTGCACTATACAAAATATATCCACCCACCCGTGCCCTGCCCTGTAGTGGTAGAAATGTCCGCCGTGTTCGTGCCTACATCCTTTGGGCCGACCTCTGCATTACTACACATACCCCCGCGCGCGGGGTAAACCCGTTTAACCATTGCATCAGCATGATCCCTACTGAAAAGTTATTATCAAACTGTCGGCCTGCAATAAAAGTGCAAGACAGCACGCCCCTCACTTGGTATTCGTTGAGTTATGATAAATCGAAATATAATTTCTAATTCCATAACAAGTAATGATGGCATAAATTCGTCCCATGGAAGATGGCCACGATTTTAAGCCAGCATCATTGGACATGAAGGACGGAAGATATGCCTGATTCGGTTATGAACCAAGTCCACCTTCAAGGTTTGACTTATGGTAAACTGAAGTCTTCTATTCGATCGTGAGTGGGTGCAATGATGGCAAATGAAGAGAGTGGATGCAATTGAGCAGCAGCATCGCCAGCAGGAAGTTACCCGCAGAGTGGTTCTGTTACGTGACGTGTTTCAGTAGACAATGGGAGGTGGCAGAGGAAAAGAATTGCAGCGAATTGATCGCAATATCAACTCAGCGTCGTAGTTACCTTCATAAAGATTCACCTGCATCTGGTTTGGCACAGTGTCGCTTTTGGAAACGCTATCATTTCGTTTAGGAGATCTTTTCTTGCAGAACTTTTAGATGATACATGCTGATTGGCATAGTTCGCACTGCCCATCATGAATTCCACTCATGCACTACCGTGTACGGATACGTCGCTGCACTTTACAAAATATATCCACCCACCCGTGACCTGCCCTGTAGTGGTAGAAATGTCCACCGTTTTCGTGCCTAAACCCTTTCGGCCGCAATTAGAGTGCAAGACAGCACGCCTCTCACGTGGTATTCGTTGGGTTAAGATAAACCGAAATATAATTTCTAATTCCATAACCAGTAATGATGGCATAAATTCTACCTCTGAAAGACGAAAGTTTTAATATAATTAATCAATTTAATTATACATATAATATTTATAACAGTAGGGGTGGTAATTAATATGGACTAATTTTTCTATTTATATTATATTTGCATAAAAAATTGAATGATACTTTGGTATATGTATTATGAAAAAAATTAAAAATTTATTTCGTATATCATTTTGAAAAAAAATAATAGAAATTATATTTTACTAAAAATATATATTTTCATAAATATATTATAATAAAGGGGAACTATCATTTTAAAATAATCGAGTTTTTAATCTAGTTTTTAATAAATTTAATAATTTTATATTTACTAAGCAATAGTGTTTATTAATTTATTTATTAAATTAATAAATAATTTTAATGTTTATTATAATTATAATTATATTAGCATAAAATAAAATACTCAACGTAAACAAAGAATTGAGAGAACAAAAAATAAATTGTTTACTCAGCAATTATACAATGTGGATATGTACAATCATGGCGAGCCCAAATCGGGGAACTTGACTACTTCGAACACTATAGGGGGGGGCGGATCCGGCAATCGGAACAAGCCGGGCTCACGTACGTCCGCGCTGAAACGCCATACCTGATATGCTTGCAATTCTCGCACCCGTCTTGCGTTAAAGCGGAATCTTTGAATATCGGGGAATTTGTCCTCCACAACCCACTTGGCGTTCAACAGTGCAAGCGGTCCACACGAGGAGCCGTCGCTCTGCGGCATGACGGTACCTTCTTCCGGAAGGGAGATGTCCCAGGTCGCGCGGTGTGGAAGATCGGGCCGCAGCTGGTAGTAGCCGGTATGCTGGAGCAGCGATGGAATGATGGTGCACAATGGCCCGAGGTCTTCGAACCGGGCTATCAACAACTCCGACTTCTCGGGTCGCCTAGCATCACTGGGCGTGCATATGCTGTCATGGAAGAATATCGTCCGGCTGTCCAATCGGATCCGGACTATGGCCCAGTGCTGCCTGATGCACCATGGGCATATGACCTGTTACGAACCCACTGTAACGGTAAGTATTGCACGGGACCATTCTGTTTCGCAATGAACAAAAAGTGTTTTTCACTAACCTCATCCAACTCCGCCCAGTGTGCGGTCGAACCCCACTGTGGTCTTCCCCCAACTATATACTGCGCCATCTCCTTCAATTTTAACTGATCAAAATGGGGCTTCTTGGTGGTCGCGTCCCAACAATCACGCAACAGCCCCGACTGCGTAAAAGCAAAAATCGAAATATAATAATAGATCGGAAAGGGCCTACCATTTTTTCCAACATTTGAGTAAATTCAACATGTTGAGATCAAATTTGAACAATACACACTTACCAGGAATGCGCAATCCATCAAGGCATACTTAGCCCCCGTCCGTCGCGGAATGCAGTTGATGAAGCGTGGCTTGTACTGCATAATACCTAGGTACGCGTCCATGTGCTGCAAATTATAGAGATCATTAATTTATTTTAAATGCACAATTAATATTAGTCCGGATATATTAAGATAGTTTCCTACGTAGTACTTGATAATTTATTATATTATATTAAAGGGGAACTCACGGTGTCATCCAGAAAAAATGTATCGGTGCACCAATTCTGAAACCACCGATGGTCTGCGGCCTCGGCAGTACCGACGTCGCAGCTGGCATAAATCATACGACGAAGCGTTAATGGTGAGTCATATGGAATCACTACCTTTACGAATGGAAAATTGCGTAAGCATACCTATACTTGCCATCCAAGCAATATAACTTGAATTCGTCGGTTCGCCTATTACGCCGTGGCCTGGTGAGACGCATGAATGGGCTGCGCAGACGATGGGCGAGCACGCCATTCCGCTTTGTCCGATAGGGAACCGGTGTTGGATCCTGGGCGCTCCTAACAAACTGCACAGGATCATCGTTGTCGGAATCACCGCCTTCGTTCCCGGCATCCCGAGCTACGACCAAGCAGGGAAATAAATGGAAAATATTTACAATCGATCATGACTTAATAACAACACGTGCAGGTTAAGTACATAAATTTCAACATACGCTGGACTGGTGTGCGCGCATCATCTGAATGCACTGTGTCCTCTGCTCGGGTGACTCCGTCGTCTGCATGTGCCGTCCCAGGAACCGGGTCAGATGGCTGGCCCACCGCATCCGTCGAGGTCACTAGAAAATAACGTGAATTATTAGAAATTACTGCCAATACAAGAAAACGTCTAATACAAGAAATGGTACGGCTCACACCAACAAAAGAGCATTATTTGCCTTACCCGTCTCAACACGTGTAGCCTCTGAATCGACTGCGCCCACTACCCCATGTGCGGTGTCCGCGCGGACCATCTCCGTGCCTATCACGACAACAATCCAAGTACAGGTGTTACTGACGATATAATAATGGACGAAATAAAATGCTGGTTTATAAAATTCTTACCTGTGTCTGCGCCCGTACCATCGGGAGGCACTGCGGTAGAGTATGGGGACATGCTGTCCGCAGCGCGAACTATGTGCGTGTGGCTCTGGAATATTCGGGGAGAATTTAAGAAAACAATTGAATCATCCAATTTACAATAAACAACTCTAGGTAAAAGCTAACAATACCTCCCATAGTCTGCGGAAGCTGCGATCCATGACTGCCCGATGGCCCCTCGCTGTGTATGTCCTGCGAGTCCGAATCCGTATGCGCTACGTGGGCGTGGGTGGTGGCATACCGTGCCATGGACGCCAGCCGCTCATCCCGCTCTGCAGAGCAGCCCATCGCCGGAGCAGGCTGTACGCCCGGGATCGCACCGGCAGGTGGGTGCGACACGGTGCGCGGACTACGTGCCTGTGGCTCTGGAATATTCGGGGACAATTTAAGAAAACAACCGAATAATCCAATTTACCATACGCAACTCTAAGTAAACGGCAACAATACCTCCCATGGTCTGCGGAAGCTGGGATCCATGACTGTCCAGTGGCGCAGAGGGCTCCCGAACATGTGGCACTGGCCCCTCGCTGTGTATGTCATGCGACTCAGAATCCGTCTGCGCTACGTGGGCGTGGGTGGTGGCAAACCGTGCCATGGACGCCCTCCGCTCCACCTCCTCTGCAGAGCAGCCCGTCGCCGGAGCAGGCTGTACGACCAGGCTCGCACCGGCAGGTGGGTGCGCCACGTAGCGCAGAATGGCCCTAATCTCGGACGCCAGCACGTCGCGCACCATACCAGTCTGGCGCTCAATGTCTCTCCGCAACTGAAGCTGTGTCTGCGCCAAAATTTCCGCGAATGCAATCACGACGCGCTGCTCGACGGCCGCTGCGACCCTTTGCACCAGCTCCTCCATGTCCGGCATCGGATGCTGCGTCTGCTGGGGCGGCATAGTATCCGCAGTAGGCTGGGACGCGCTGGCTGGCGGGGCTGGTGGCGGCGGTGTGTCAGGGAGAGGCACCTGCTCATCTCCGTCTCCATGTACCGGGGCCACCGGCTGCCTAGAAGTCCGCATGCGTCGGCTCGGCGGAGCATCACTATCTCTCCCCGGCCTATCTGACTGTGGCTCGGTGCCTGGAGCACCGCCCACCCCGTCCTCCGGCTGCTCCGTGGATTTACGCTTCCGTCTTTTAGCCCGATGGTCAACAGGGGCCCGCACCCATCGCAGCCCAGTCGGCGTCGTCACATCTACCCCCATCATGTATGGCTCCAGCAGTTCATCGTCCGTGGGGGTTAGTCTGTCATGACACTGGCGCTGCAATACAGAAGACAAACGTATAGGCTACTATCCGATAAGAACGTGTGCATTCAAATTAAAAGGTATTACCGAACTAACCTCGATGGTATAGAATGTCGTCCATCCCAGACCAGACGTCCGCTTTCTATAAGAATACCGCAACATCCTCGGGCGCTGGAAATCGGGATGCTCAGAAGTGGACTGGGTATAGAAAGCCCCGACCTCCGGAATGGCCTCGCACATCCACACCTGTATGAGTACGAGCATAGAGAGATGGTTATGCAGTGCAGCAATTTATAGTACAACAGAGAATGCGTTTATGAAATCATAGATGTTATGCAAAGTACCTGCAATGAGAGGGAGTGGCCGTATAGGTGGACCCCTTTCCGGTCGCTCTTGCCGTCTACCGGGAAGTCCCTGATGTACTGTCTCAACACCTGCCAGCTCATCAAGCCCCAAGGAAATGCATTCCATGCAGCTCTATCCTCGACCAAGCGCCACATCCATGTCTCAGGAGTCCGACTGTGGCCGTCGTGCCCTAGTACCAGGTAAAAAGCTGTCATCACCATAGCGACCTTCAGTGTGTCCTCGGGTGATTGCCGGAAAGCCCCATTCATATAAGCATCTCGGATCTTGTCCATAGATCCGCTCCCAAGGACCCCAACGTTTCTAGCATAAACGCCTCCAGCTGGGGGCTCCTCATCAGCATACAGCTGGAAGTCAGAAGGTCCATAACGGAGCCCCGTCACGAGCGCGTGCTCCTCCCGTCCAAACCGAATAAAATGGCCGCACACGTGAAACCATACGGCATCGTCCTCGCCCCACGGCTCGTCCGTCCCGTAGTGGCGGAATGCCACCTCGTAGGACAACAATGCCGCCATGGCCTGTGCAGATAAGGTACTCTCTGACCATCTGGGCCGCCTGTCGCCCTCAGCGCCTCTGAATATATAACCGAGGCATGAATCCCTCAGCTCTGCAATCATACCGGGCGCATCCTGCTCTAACCGCGCCAAAATGTATCCGATAGTTTTATTGTATCGTAAGTAAAAGTTCAGCTTCGGGCTCTTGCCCTGGGCTGATGGTCTTCTATAGTAGTAGTCCCCCTGCGATTCACGCACAAATGTGTTCTAGTCATACTATTGGATTATTCACGGAGAAATAATAATTAACAATATTTTAGTATATTTATGAAGATAATATTTTTATTAAATTCTAAAATTAATAAACTCTCGCTCAATTAATTTATTTGAAATGATAAATGCTATTATTTTAGTAGAGCAATGAAATTAATATTTTCATAAATATATATTATAATTATAATTAATAGTTAAAATATTATTCACTTGGATAATTAATAATTAAGTAGATTTTTCACTTTCGCTCCGCGCACGGGTATTATCTTTTTTTAAGTGACATAATTCATAAATTATTGTTTTCATAATATATATACCAAAGTATAATTCAATTTTATATGCAAATAAAATATGAATAGAAAAATTAAACTATGATTATTATCCCTACTAGTACACTACCAAACACTGTATTGTATTGTTTAAATGCAGGTGTTCAGTATTATGTCGTTTTATATTACTACTGTATTAAATTAATGATATACAATATTTGGTAGTGTACTGTATTATAATTATACAATATTTTTGTATTGATATTGTATGGATTTTAATTTATTACATTTCTATTAAATTAATTTCTATTAGAAATAATTTCTTAAATTTAATATTTTAAATATAATAAATATATAAATAATATATGTCGATGTAGTATTGTGTGATTTATTATGTGATCTATTAAAGTGTCGATGTAGTACTGTGTGATTTATTATTTTAAATATACTAAATATTTTAATATTATAATAATTAATATATAAAAAACTAAAAAAATAAGTATATTTTAATATTATCATATTTATTATTATAATGCTATAATATTTATAATAAATTATTTTATCTATTATAATAATCATGACAAAATAAATATTAAATAAAATTATAAACAACAAAACTAACCCCTTATTAAAATAAACCCAACTCTCCACCATGTATTAAGTTATACACACAATCCCTCATTAAAATAATATTTTTATAAATATATTATAATTATAATTAATAGTTAATATATAATTATCTTAGATAATTAATAATTAATTAATAATAAATAGTTTTATTATAATTATCTCCCTCCCAGTATACTATTATTTTTCCATAATAATTAAATTATTATAATTTCTGTTCAAGTTATTATTTTTTCTTCGTTAGTATTATTATATTATTATTATTATTATCGTTTTATTATATTATTATTATGAAAATAATATTTTTAATAAAATCAAATTTGTAATATATTTTTTTAAGTGCCATAATATCGTAATGCCCATCATGTATTTTTCAGAATTCATATAATAAAGTATAATTCAACGATAACTGGAAAAATAACTCGTCCAGCAACCAATTCTACAATTTAAATCCTAGAACTTCAACAATGTATCATATGTACCATATACGATTTAACATGAACACTACTACAAATTCAACAGCTTGCAATTAAAAAATCGGAAAATTCAATCAAATGAGCGACCTAAGTCAGACATCAACATAATTTCAAAATTCAACAATCTCGCATAAAGAATCCAACAAGCACCACTATATAGATCATGCAAACCAATAATTATTAAATTATTCAATTCATATATTCCACAAACCGGAAATAATTCAACAACGTAAACTCGAAAATCCAACAAAAACTTCAACAGCACAAACTTCACAGACATTTAAAAATTCATGCGAGTAATCAACCAATACGTAATTTCCATAAACTTAATTAATTCTAACAAAAGTCATAGTTTGAATAACCGTAAAATTCGAAAAATTGAAGAATTACCCGGACTGGGTCATGGCCGGCCGGGGGCGGAACTTCCGGCGGCGGAGGCGACGGCGCTGGCGGAATGCTCATCTCCGGCAACCCTTCGAACAACGCATCATAAGTCACCATCTCCATTCCCGCGATTCCGGAATCCACATTCGCATCCTCCATTTTCAAAACTCCAAAATTCAAATTATTGTCGAACAAGGGAGACAAGGAAATAGTGGGAAGATGAAAGAGACGTCGGCGCCGGAAACTGAACTGCTTGGCCCGAGTATGGAAAGCTTGGCCCGGAGCTACGCTGCAATCGCCTGAGGAAGATGGGGGAAGAAGAAACGGGAACAGGGAAAGGGAAAGTGGAGAAGGGGGGGATCCGTACAGATCTTATCTGTCCGCTTGGCCCGGAATATCTTCGCTTGGCCAGGGCTTAAACCCCCTTGGCCAGTGTACATTAGTGTCCGGGCCAAGCGTTTCCCGCCCTTCGGCTTTGGACGCTTCGCTTGGCCCGGCCTTAAACCCCTTGGCCAGGGTATATTTGTTCCCGGGCCAAGCGTTTCCCGCGCTTCCTGATATGACGCAACGCTTGGCCAGGGCTTAAACCCCTTGGCCAGGGTTTATTCCGGGTAGGACGCAACGTTTGGCGTTCCCGAAGCCCTAATTAATACTCCAATTATTATTAATAAATCATTATTAATTTAATAATAATTATAATTAATTATTAATACTTAATAATTATATTTAATTATTAATAGTTATCATATATTTTAATTAATATATAATAACTATAATTATAAATAAATAATTAATAATAAATAATTTTTATTAATAATTATAATTATAATTAATAATTTTTATTATAAATATTTTTAATAATTTTTAGTATTATTAATAATTTTTACTACAATAATTAATAATTTTAATTAATAATTATTATTTACTCCCATTATTATTAATAAATCATTATTAATTAATAATAATTATAATGAATTGTTAATAATTATTAATTATATTTAATTGTTAGTATTTAATAATAGATTAATAGTTATAATTAATAGTTATAATATATTTTACTTAATATATAATAACTATAATTATACATAATTAATTCATAATAAATAATTTTTATTATTAATTTTGGAGTTAATATATTTATAATTAATAATTTTTCTTATTAATAATTATAATTAATAATTACAATTATATTTAATAATTTTTATTATAAATATTTTTAATAATTTTTATTATTATTAATAATTTTAACTATAATAATTATTAATTATAATTAATAATAATTATTATTGTTATATTATTATTATGCGCACTTATCCTTATACTAATAATATTATATAAATTATTATAAGTATCACAATTACTATTAATATTAATAATATTTGTATTATTATAAATGTAACTGTAATGCAACTACAATTACTAATATTACTTTTATAATTAATGTTCCCCCCTACAGGGTTACGAAAGTAATTATACTGGCGAGGAATGAAAGGAATCGGCAATTACCATATCTCTGCTCCACCACTAATCCCAGCAAGTTGCGCGACGTCGGGAGCATTTTGGCATCGGTCGGCCCTCGCGAAGCTTGAAAGGGGGGATATTAAGAAATATTACCCCCAAAAAAGGAATCACTCAGCTCTAATTCGGCAAATATCACCGCGTACAGCTAGTGCGGTAACGGAAGCTAATACTCACTGTCGGGCAATTTTCCCACTATATTCGACCAATCTCTCCTGCACAAGACATGGAGGGAAGATTGCAGGCGGCAGGTAGTTTCTTAACTGCGGCTTATTATTATTATTATTATTATTATTATTATTATTATTATTATTATTATTATTATTATTATTATGCACACTTATCCTTTTAATATATACTTAATAGAACTGCAATTACTAATATTACTTGTAAAATTATTTTGTGCAGTATAGGCTTACAACAGTAATTATACTGGTGAGGAATGAGAGGACTCGGCAATTACCTTATATCTGTTCCACCACACTGACGCCCAAGTTTTCAATCTCAGCGGCATTTGGCATCGGCCAATTGGCAATGACAACATTGGCCTTGGCGGCATTCGTCGAAACGACAGTTCGAACCACCTCCCCTATCATAAGGGTCAAAATGGGAGCGGGTGCACCAGGACCGTAGAACGTTCGGCATGCATGAAGGCTTTCAGGGCTGTGAAGCCTATGCTGAAATGGAGAAGTGGCTCGGTGGAAAAACAGATCAATATATAGATACATATGTGGATAGGACTTCACTGAAAACGGGAATCCCCTACATAAACCATATCGTGAGTTGGTGCAATGATGGCAAATGAAGAAAGTTGGTGCAACATCGACGGCAGGAAGTTACTGTAGTGGATAGCACCCAATACCTTCGTGGATCTGACTTGTATGTTTTGAACCTAGCCTTCACATCTATCAAGTATTCAACCAATCTCTCCTGCATTTCTGATTTACTGTAGAAGACTGCTCCGATCGCCAGCCTGCATAATGGTAAATTATGAGTATTAATTTACCATTATCAATAATGGTAATAAGTTACCATTACTGATAATAATGGTTAATTTTTTTAATAATTATTGATAATTATTGATAATATTGATAATAATATTATCAATAATTTATTGTGACTGATTTCGTATTATTACTATTCATATTATTAGCATTAATATTAATTAAATTTTTTAGATCGCCATTATTAATAATATTTTGTAATGTTTACCTGTAGGTATTGTCCAAATACAACAATTGGACATGAGCGGCATTCGAAAAGACAACATTGGCCTGGGCGGCATTGGTAATAGCTACACTTCGTCTCACACGCGTCACACTTGGTCTGGGCGGCATTGGTAATGTCCGTTCAGAAAGTTATTGTATTGGTAGATTTGGAAACACGGTACCGGGAACCGTAGAAACACATGAAACCGTTGGGAATAGGGAGATGGAGGAAAGAGAGCAGTCGGCTGAGAGAGGTTGAGCAGAGGGAGAAGAAACACTACGAGCCGACATAATAAAGGGGCATCGGGAGAAGAAACATTACGAGCCGACATAATAAAGGGGCATCGGGAGAAGAAACACTATGAGTCGACATTCCAAATATTACTCCTTTAGGGAGGTTGAGAGAGGTTGAACATAGGGAGAAGAAATGCAATGGGTACAACAGTAATTACTATTCTAATAGTAATTACTCCTTTCGTGTCGTAGTTACCTTCATAAAGATCCACCTGCATCTGGGGGCAAATCATCTGGAAACGGAATGATAAACAAAGACGAGGTTGTCGTGACAGGGGATGGTGATAGTTAATCTGATGATGAATCATAAGAGAGCCTAGTTCAATTACGTATTGTCTTTATATTATTATTATTGTTATTATTATTATTATTATTATTATTATTATTATTATTGTTATTATTATTATTATTATTAATATAAAAAATTAAGATTAAGAAGAGACAAAAAAAAAGAACTTAAAAATTTAAGAAATAAAATACAATATAAAATTAGAAAAATGAAACAAACAAAATGAGAACAATAAGAAATTAACCAAAAATAAATATGAGAAAAAATAAGGGAAAAAAGAGAAAAAATTAAAAAGAGAGAAAGAAAAAATGAAACAAAGCAAAAAAAAAATAAGACAAATTGAGAAAAAAGCGAGAAAAAATAGAAAA
Source organism: Hygrophila difformis (assembly GCA_030278955.1). Lineage (NCBI taxonomy): Eukaryota > Viridiplantae > Streptophyta > Magnoliopsida > Lamiales > Acanthaceae > Hygrophila > Hygrophila difformis. Next base: position 11,327,674 of record JAOANR010000007.1, read on the forward strand.
TGACCAAAAATGAGAAAGAAGAAGAAAAAATAAGAAAAAAGAGAGAAAGAAAAGGAAAAAATAATAAAAAAAGAGAGAAAAAAAGAGAAAAAAATAAGAGAAAAGAGAAAGAAAAGGAAAAAATAAGAAAAAAAGAGAAAGAAAAGAAAAATGAGAAAAAATAAAAGAAAAACAAGAAAAAAAGAGGAAAAAAAATAGAAAATAACCAAAAATGAGAAAGAAGAAGAAAAAAGAAAGAAAAAAAGAGAGAAAGAAAAGGAAAAAATAAGAAAAAAGAGAGAAAGAAAGGGAAAAAATAAGAGAAAAGAGAGAAAAGGAAAAAATAAGGAAAAAGGGAAAGGAAAAAAATGAGAAAAAATAAAAGAAAAACAAGAAAAAAAAGAGGGAAAAAAAATAGAGCAAGAAAATAAGAAAAAAAAATTGAAAAAATTGTGGGTAAAAAAAAGAGAAATAATTTTATAAAATTACTACTATTTATAATAAAAATTATTTTATTTATAAAATCTTTATAGAAAATAATATTTTTAAAGAATAAAAAAATTAAAATTATACTAATTGTAATAATAATAATAATAATAATAATAATAATAATAATAATAATAATAATAACAGAAACAATTAATATATATTTATGTGTATTGAATAACCCTAACTTGGCCCGGAAAACCCTAAAACCTAGCTTGGCCCGAGCATGTTTATGCTCCGGGCCAAGTGGATAGGGCCGGGCCAAGTGCATGCTAATTACGTTTTATTAATTAAAGCTTTGGCCAGGGCATTACATTTGGCCCGGTCCGGGCCAAGTGTCCGGGCCAAAGGCTTTTCAGTCTTTTCGGGTAAAAAACTAACTTGCGTAAGGCGGCGGGTAATAAAGTTACTGGCGTTATCTGACAGGTCAACAGAGACCATTATCTGTACATTAATGGAATAAACCATTCGAAACTCTTCGAGGCAAAAGTATGCAGTACTCTGATCTCTGAGTCTGTAGTAGTGTACTGTTGTAGTTTAGTTAGCCTTTTCGGTTTTTGCTTTAATTTTTTTTAAGAATATACACTACTCCATATATATCAACAATTATTTTATGTTTCTTCTACCCTATAATAATAGTAGGACTTATAGAATACTACTAGTAGAGTATAATAAAACAAACTTTTGATTTATTATTGTACTTCTACTGTTTTTAAAAGTGATTTTATAAGATAAATGCGCTTTTAGATTCGCAACAAAAGTCCAATGTATTAAATAAAAAATAAAAATCTACATGATGAATGGCATGGTATTTTTATTTTGTACCGTTTTGATATTATGTTCTTGTTTTTGTTATAATTGATGATTGATGATGAGTGTTAACAAATAGTAGTAGATGATAAGAGTCCATACGAGTAAATTATTTATTTATTAAGATTTCAAATTTCAAATGCAAAAGTTCAAATTAAATTTCATACGAGTGTTGACAAAATTTCAGATGATAAGAGTAGATGAGTGTTAGTATATATCTGTTAACTCCATAAATATTAGGCCCAATACGTTTAGCCCAATCCACTTTCGAAGGTCCAATCCAAAGGCCCATTAAGCTAAGCCCAATCGAGAAGCCCGGTCCAATTTATGAGTTATCCGGATAACGACGAGTGGTGAGATGCCGCCATCTAGTTCAAGATTTATCCGATGACCGAGTGGTGGTGAAAAGCTGGCGACATGCAAGACACGCAGGAATCAAGGAAGCATCACCCATAATTGACGCCATCAAAGTGAGTGGATCAAGGAGAGTTTCCTCATGAGAGGATCCGATAGCCTTCAAGACAACGCGAGATCAGGGAATGATTAATGCTGCCACTTTAGGGTTGAGGAGCCTATAAATATGAGTGGCAGCAGTTTAGTCGGGGAGGCACACACACCCAAGAGGACTTCTATATTTTTTACTTCCCGCATTTGTCATTCTTGCAAGTTCAATTCCTGTTTTTACATTCCTGCAAATTTTCCATTCCTTTACAGCTTTGCTTAAATTCTTGTAATCCCTTAGTAATCCTTGTAATCCTCTTCAAACATTGTTCAATCAAAATTCTTGGTTAACAAATTGGCACGCCCAGTGGGACACGAGATTGAGACCATATCCGCTTAGGAGTGTATGCTACTTAGATCTGGACGAGTAGTAAGGAACTTGACTCAAAAATTCGAAATAATGTCGCTACAAGAGAACACATGGGTTAGAACATCCTCTGAGAACGCCGATAATACGGCGAGCACTTCTCAACCACAACAGGGAACAATGCGAATCCCTACCCTATCTGAGCAAATGCGGCTATCGATAACTGAATCGATGGCCGAATTCATGCCTTTACTCACAAGGCACCTAATGGATGTGTTGCGGCCTGCCATGGCCGACCAAATTGACAAGATATGTGGATCCTTGTGTACTCAACAAGATGGATCTGCTCCAGCAAATGGCACTATTGTGCCGCCATGTCCAGGGCCGTCTGGCGGCCCACAGCGGAGTTGGGGAACCACACTTGGCCAGCCGCCATTCCAGGAGTCCGAAGGCCTGGCCACTTTGCCCCCATTCCCATATCAGGCCACCTATGCTTTCACTCCTGCGGCACCTAGCATGCCGAACTTCGGTTATGCGGCACATCCCGTGCCGATGGATGCTTCATCATGCTGCTTGATGGCGGCCAGCGCTATACCAGGCTGTACGACAATCCCCGATGCATCCGGCATGGCACCACGTCAAGCAACGGCGGTGCCCCTAAACCCTAGGTGGATGCCGCCAACGGAAAGAGGGCAGGCACCACAGCCATATGAAGTGGCTTTGACACCTTCGATGCCTCCCACATCTGCTATGCCTGTACCGGCGCCCGCACCGAACCCTACTTGGATGTCGCCGGCGCAAGGGAGGCAGTTACCACAGCCATATGGAGTGGCTTTGACACCTCCTACGCCTCCCACAGCCGCCATGCCAGTAGCGTCTCTCCCACCGAACCCTAATCCGATGCCGCCAACGCTAGGGGGCAGGCGCCACAACTATGTGGAGTGGCCGCGACACCTGCCACACTTCCAGCCGCCATGCCTCCTACACAGGCACCGGCGGTCTCGCCCGAGTTGCTAGCAGACGTAATGCAGCAACGTTTTGGGATTCAACTAAGGCCGATGGAGCGACCTACATACAGGAAGCCATACCCTGATTGAGTAGACACATGCAGCCGTACCCCAGGGGCTTCAAGATGCCCGAGTTCACCACCTTTTCAGGGGATGATGGCAAGTCCACTGTAGAACATGTGGGCAGATTCACAGTTCAGTGTGGTGAAGCGGCGGCCAACGACTGGCTGAAGTTGAGGCTGTTCAGTTCATCCCTCACTGGACCTGCCTTCGCATGGTTTGCATCCTTGCGGCCTTACACAATTCAAAACTGGGCCGATCTTGAACGGGCATTCCATGACAGGTTCTATACGCCACTGTCATGGGTGAGTTTCGCAGACCTTACTAATGTCAAACAGTTTGCTGATGAGGCGGCAAGCACCTTTATTAACCGACTACAGCGGATTAAGGGCCGATGTACAATGGCAGTCCCTGATAGGGAGATAGCCAATATTGCAGTGGCTAACATGTTGCCAAAATTGAAAGAACATTTAATTGTGCAGGATTCTACTGATCTTGCCCGGCTGGCCGAGAAAGCGGCTCGCTTGGAAAAGTTCCTGGAGGAACAAGATGAGAAGCGTCTACCTACACACGAGACTCGTTTTGAGAAATTAAAACATTATAAAGAGGAAGACGAACCAATAGTGATGACCTATGCAATAACCTTGGGTGGTAAAAACCCTGGATAGTGGCCCTGGAACGCCATCAACAGCGGCCTTGGAGGCCGAAGAGTTGGTGAATGAGGATGTCGCGTGGCTGAGGACGGCGGCCTAAATGAGGATGGCGCCCCGACACATGAGCTAGCTCCGAGGTACGGACGAACTCCGAGGCATAGCGGTTTGGACGTGAGTCGTGAAACCGGAGCAAGTGGCGGCCCCCGGAACAGGTTGAGATGGCGGCCCAGGGCGGAGCTGATGGCGGTCGGGAGCAGATCTGAAGGCGGCTCGGGGCAACTCTAATGGCGGCCCAAGGTGGCATCCCCAGCAGATGAAGATGGCGGCCTGGTGCTGGCGGCCGAAGAAGAGGTTGGCGGCTTGATGCTGGCGGCTTGCACGGAGGAACCTGGTGGCCTGAAGACATCCCGAGCAGATGGCGGCCTGAAGCTGGAGCTGGCGGCCGGAGAAGAGACCGGCGGCCTGGGCAGAAGTTGCATGGCGGCCTGGAGCTGGAGCTGGCGGCCGGTGGCTGGTAGCTGGCGGCGCTCAACAGTTGGCGGCTGGAAGCTGGCGGAACGTTGGCGGCTGACGGCTGGCAGATGTAGGGTTACTGTCGGCGCCCAACTCCACACCCAAGCTTGGCGGTTGTCGGCCAAGGAAAGGAGGTGGCGGCCCGGGCTCAGCTGACGGTGCGACCGAGATGTGTTGGCGGCAAGCAACGGTTGGCAGCCTCGCAAGTTGGCGGCTGGGCAGCTGGTGGAGACAAAACAGCCTTGGCTGGCGGCAGGCGTCCTCGAGATGGACCAGGCTGGCGGCGCTCGGGAGACAGGCTGGCGGCCAAAGAAGCTGCTGGCGGCCGGCGCGGCAGGCTGGATGGCTGGCGGCCTGATAGCTGCTGGCGGCACACGAGGAGGCCGGCGGTGCAAGGGCTGGCGGCAGATGCAGGGGTTGGCGGCTCGGCAACTGGCGGCGCTGGACCAGGCTGGCGGCAGGCTCCGGACTGGCGGCGTCGACTCGGGCTGGCGGCGTCCTCAAGCTGCGATAAGCGAAGGCTGGCGGCAGGAGTTGGCGGCGCAGCAAGGGCTGGCGGCACCTAGGCTGGCGGTGGCTAGAGAAGGCGGCACTCGAGGATTCGCTGGCGGCGCTCGGAGGACCAGGCTGGCGGCGCTCGCGACCTAGGGCTGGCGGCGCTCACAGGACTGGCGGCCAAGAGGCTGGCGGCGCTCGCAAGCTGGCAGCCAAGGGGCTGGCGGCACACGGCAAGTCACTGGCGGCGTTCGGGGAAAGTGTTGGCGACGTCTTCAGGCTATGGTGGCGGCGGCCTTCTCGGGCGACGGTCCTATTCGATTGGCGGCCCTCCCCGAGGCAGAATCCAGGCTTGGCGGCGCTCTCAGGTGGCGGCGTGCCGGGTCTTGGCGGCGCTAGGATGGCGGAGCTCGACAGGCAGGCGGCGGCAGCACTCCTTGCTGGCGGATAGACAAGGTGATGGATGGCAGCTTGAATCGGGTGCTCAACCCAAAACCTGCTCAACCTCCGGGCAGTAACGACGAGGACAAAGGCAACACCCACAACGAACTCTTAATGGTGTCCTAAACTACCAAGCGGAGCAGCGAAAAGGACCAAAAGAATGGAGAGGAGAAGAAAGAGTAAAATTTCAAAAAATGGGCAAAAGTTTTAACCTAAAGATGGGAAGTGGCTTTTTATAGAATCCAATGGAACTAGGGTTTTGGAATGAGCTAATGGGCCAAGCTTATGATTTGAACGCGCAAATCTGTCTTCAAATCCTGATCAGACAAATTGCGCGAGGGGGCATCTGTTAACTCCATAAATATTAGGCCCAATACGTTTAGCCCAATCCACTTTCGAAGGGCCCAATCCAAAGGCCCATTAAGCTAAGCCCAATCGAGAAGCCCGGTCCAATTTATGAGTTATCCGGATAACGATGAGTGGTGAGATGCCGCCATCTAGTTCAAGATTTATCCGATGACCGAGTGGTGGTGAAAAGCTGGCGACATGCAAGACACGCAGGAATCAAAGAAGCATCACCCATAATTGACGCCATCAAAGTGAGTGGATCAAGGAGAGTTTCATCATGAGAGGATCCGATAGCCTTCAAGACAACGCGAGATCAGGGAAGGATTAATGCTGCCACTTTAGGGTTGAGGAGCCTATAAATATGAGTGGCAGCAGTTTAGTCAGGGAGGCACACACACTCAAGAGGACTTCTATATTTTTTACTTCCCGCATTTGTCATTCTTGCAAGTTCAATTCCTGTTTTTACATTCCTGCAAATTTTCCATTCATTTACAGTTTTGCTTAAATTCTTGTAATTCCCTTAGTAATCCTTGTAATCCTCTTCAAACATTATTCAATCAAAATTCTTGGCTAACAATATCAAATGCAAAAGTTCTAATAAAGCTCAGCTCAATATTCAGTAAATTATTTATTTCATATTTCAAATTCCAAACTTAAATTTTATTTTTTTTCTTCGGTAAAGAGGGGGGCGAAGCCAAAACTTAAATTTTATTAAAGTAATCAATTTGCAGATTTTTTTTTTTTGAAAATCTTAATTTACTTATTTAAATAAAAGAAAGGAACAAATAAGTCATCAATTTACAAACAGGGTAAAATGATGTTAATAGCGTCCAATATTTTTATTTGAAGCGGGAATCTTCACTTGCCATATTACTCATGCCTTCTCCAATTGTTTCAATATTTTTTTGGGTAATTTACTAATTTCAGGATGTCTCATATTATTTTATTGGGTCAACAGCAAATGCCTCGATGTTGAATGGCATTGTTTATCCGTAAACAGAATTCTGTATACAGAAAGATTCAAAGCCTAGTCTTTTGCTTATTATTATTGTGATTTGAAAAATATTTATTACTATGATTTTAATAAAGATTAATACATTATGGTGAGTAAACTTGAAAACTCGTATTAAATTACTGACTATAATAAATACTTCCTCAGTTTTTCTTTAATTGCTATGTTCCATCCAGCGCGTAGTCCAATGCATATTTTAAACCACTAATAACCCAAGTTCAATCCAAATAAAAATTTTAAAAGTTCGATATTTAAAAACTAAATGACGAGAAGAATCTAACAAGATCTCATTTGACTATAACTACGATAAAAAACTGAAATCAAAGTAATCAAATGAATAGCGACAATATTTGCAATGTTGCAAATAATTGAAAACGGAGGAAGTATTCACAAAGAAATGTTTTATAAATATTTATATTTGTTTCTTTTTTTTTAATCCTTTTTTTATTTATTTATTTTTACCAAACATTACCTATCCCGAACATTTCCGAGAAGCATTTATCAAGATCATAAAATCAATTTCTTTAAATGAGTCAGTTCAAAGTCGATCAAACTAACCCAAATAATTTATTCTTCCGATGCGTATGTACAGATTCATAAATCATAATAATTCCTTTTTTCAGGTAATCAAGTTTAAAACACTATGCTTTATGTTGAGCAAAAAAACAAACACTATGCTTTACTAGACTTACAAATCAAACTTATTTGCAAATTGCAAAACGACACACACAAAAGTAATACTTTACTGTTTAAAAATAATCAAACATGTGAACAGTCGATAAATCAAAACTTAAATGTGTGATATACTGATATTTCGTTGGATAGTGATTTATAGGTGAAAATTATCACAATACCTAAATCCGCATATCAATATATTCATGTAACTTTAAGCCAAATATTAATGTGAACGTATCAAATCTACACAAACTACATTACCATTTAGGCATTTAGCAGTGGTGTATAACAATTTGTTTAGCAAATTGGGCTTACTAGAATCCTGTCTCAGCAAAAACTCTAATCATCAAACCTACCACTTGGGATTAGCTGCAAGATCTTATAGTCTTCATCCTCATCCTCGCCATCGCTGATCCATCCATAGCATGGCCTACGAGTTTTGTTCACTGGTGTACAAACCATAAGTTGAGAGGTACTGTCTGGCGGAGGCAAACTGAATTTTCCTTCCACCTGGCATCAAGCTCACACAGTCACACAGGATATACACAGAAGGTTGAGCTATGTGAGTAATGTAATGATTTATTAGTGTCCTAGCAAGGACACTGTAAAGGTTTGTTCAATCAATTAGGTTGAGCTATGTGAATGTTAGGTTCATATTTTTATCAGCGTTACTAATTTGAGCAACACATCAAGGGTTCAACATTCCCAGCATAATTCCAGGTTAAGAAAAAAGAATGCAACACCAATAATTATACAAAAATGATGGGAGCTTTTTCGTTAAAACTAACTGCTGGAATGGGAGGAGAACTTCTAGGATGAGCTAATGGTTAAAGCGCCTATCACCTCATTTTTGTTCATTATGATGCTTGATGGGGGAAGGCGGTATTGTAAGTGTGAAACACAGCATCCAACCTAGAAACTTCAATAGAAAGAATTTGGAAAGCACAACTATGCAAGAAGCAAAGCCATTCTATGTGTGGGGGTCGGGGGGTGGGTTTTCCTAAGATATCACAAGATATTCTTTTTTGATCCTAATATACTTACCCTGTGTAGATATACTGTTAAGTAGTTGATATTTTACTCTTCACATAATATCCTATTCGTAGGAACCTATGCCTATGATCATCAAAGTCAGAAAAATGTGTTAAACGTGCAAGATACTCAGCAAAACCAGCAATAATGTCAACAAGAAATTTTCCTCTTTATCTGGTGTTTGGTTATTGAGCTTTTGTCAATGACGTGCAAATAATTGTGTGATCTGCTTAGTTTAGATAGAGGGATGAAAAGTTAATAGTTCATACCTGCAGAGGCATGGGAGAGAGCTCATCACCATCCGATTCCAGTTCTGCTTTCATCTCTGGAACACTGACATCGAGAAGCATATCTTGTTCCTGTTTCACCACCTTTCCGATTTTGAAATCATTGTTGATTACCTTCGGTTGACAAATCTCTAAAGTGGCCGCTTGTTCTTGATCCATGACCTGTTTACCACACAAATGATGGACAGGTTCTGCTTGCTGATGATTATCATGTGAACTTTCTCCTGGCAGATGTGGTTCCGGTTGAGGTTCCTCTAGCTCTTCTTGAGTCGTGTCCTCTGGCTCGTCCAGAATCGTCTCAATAAGTAATTTATATGCAGACTCCTCAAGAAAAGCCCAACCATCATTCCCATATACCTAGTAAAATGACAAGCAAACAATTTTTGAGAATGCAAAAACAAACAACAGAATTGGTAATTAAGTAAACAAATTGGGGACTTTATACTCAGAATCTGCTTAGCGTAAGGTGCTCAGATCCTACTGCGCAATCAACCCTAATCAACAGTGTAACCAACAAGAGGCCAATTTTTTTCAAATCAGGAACGTGTTTGAACTTTGAAGCAAACCTTGAGCAGTTGTTTCACGCATTTACGGACGGCATCAGCAGGAAACCCCATCGGCCGCATAGCGTCCAGCGCTGCGTGCATTCTCGTCATACCTACCTGCCAAATAGAAAAACAAAAACCTAAATAAATTAATTGAGTCTCAAAGCGCACAAAATTTCCGTCTCCTCGACTTCATGCATGAAATTGGAGAAAACCTTTGAGCGTTGCCTCCTGGGAGCCATTCCCCAGTTTCAACTAAGATCTGCAAAGGGAATCATATTAAACCACAAATAATCGACGAGTAATAGCGGGTAAACAAAAAAAAAGATTAAAAGGGGGATAAAATCAAGCATCGAATTTTAACAAAACCAAAAAATCGGGCATCACATTACCAAAATGCAAATGAAGATTCGTCTTCAAGTAAACTCGATTTTCACATTCTTCGCGTGAAGAAAAGTGCGATGTTTTAGAGTGATGAAGAGAAGAAAGAGTGAAAGCGTGATGACTTGCTCTGGAAAGTAGCTATGCCAAAAAATGCATGCCGATGCTTTTGCTCTTACGTCTGTCTTCTAATACAATTGTGGCTGACATGAACCAATTGGGCTTTGGGTATACTATAACTTAGGGTTTTTTTTTAAAAAATTTTATTTTAACTATCCTTTTAATTATGTTTTTGTTTTTTTTCGGGGTGTAGAGAATATCTTTATATATAAATAAATATATATAGTACTTCATATTAAAAGAAATGGATAGTTTTATTAGGAGCACTTTCTTATTTTAGTTTTGTCTTCACTTCTCCAACCAAAAAACAAAAACTTGCACTATATCACTTACTATTAAAAATTTGAGGGAATATAATATTAAAGATTTATATCGGGCAAAATAGACATCACCCTCAATATCTTTTATTTTGCACCTTTTCATATGCTCATACATTAATACAAACTTGGATGACGAGGACGTCTATGTAAATAAAGTTGATCATGATGTATACATTGACGGAGATATAATTGCCTTCAATTACGTTGTTCCAAGGGCTCCTTTGATGAAATGGTATGGAAGAAATGATTTAAGAGGTTACATCCAAAGAGAATGAAATAAAATTCCAATTCCAATTCCAATTCCAATTCCAATTCCAATCCATAAGCCGGCCACAGAGATGCGATGCTTAGTTCTTTTGTGCCTTGAATCACAAGACTATAAAAGAAACATGGTTGATGATTGGTTCTCACGTCTCAATTATCTTTACTTTTTTTTTTTTGAAAAAAAACAAAGTATGCATGCCAGTGATGCCACTGTGTAATTCCCTGCTAAGAGAAGAAACACTTTTTTTTCTGCTGATGGCGGGTGAAGGATTAAATCTTTTCAAAAGGTAATTCCCTGCTAAGAGATCCGAGTGGAAACCAAATGTAATACTACTACTGTGGCACTGTGTGTACTTAATTCCTTCCACTGTGTCATTTCAGAGCTGATATTCACACAACGGGACTCGAGGCTGCTATTGCTAATAATGAGCTTCCAATTCCAAATTCCAGTGGCAGCGTGTTTTGTTTCCACATAGGATTCAGAGGGAGAATATGACCCAGCAACAGTTCAGAAATAAACTAAAGTAACCAGAAATACAATGGAACCAAAAATGCATAAAGAAGAGAACTACTAGAGGAGTACACTATACAGATTCAAGATAGGTAGTAAGGAAGATAAACTGACAGCAACCTAATAAGTGTGTGGTTCCACTTCTTTTATACAATTGTATCAAAGCACAAAGACTATAAATATAACCATGAATAAGATCAGAACAAGAAACAGTTTGATCAAGAACCACCTGTTTGATGATATTTGATTCAAGTATTTCAGGAGTGCATTGCTAGCTCCTTCAACATTTGCCAGTGATTCATCCATGTTGTCATCAATCCTGCTCATTCCCATGGCACAGCGAAATTGAGATTCAATGAGATCATAATGCTAGAGGACAAAATGGGATGATTTATAATTTATCACCTGATAGCTAGCTCTCCTTGATGTGCAACCATTGTAGCTAGATGAGTGAAAATCCCACTGAGTTCTGAAATTGTAGATTCCACATTTTGGAGTGCAGTTGCTCGGCCTTGAGAGAAGTTTTCTTGCCGGGGAACCACTTGTTGCAACATGGCTGCTTCCATTTGGGGGGATGGATTGAGATTGGGATTTGGATCTGTACCCATTCTTCGTCTGCTTTCAGAATATTTAATGTTACAAAGGAGCATAGATATGAAGTACAGCCACATTAATCCCACTAGGTACTTACGGTGTTACACAAAATAAAGAATCAGGTTACCTTAGTTGATTTCCAGCTTGAACCCCACTCCCTATTGACCTGAAGTAGATGAGCATAAAAAAGATGAATTATAGATTAAACATATTTGTCTGCAACACCAATTAATGGAGTAACAAGAATTTGTATGCTCTTAAATTTTATTGCTAGCAGTATTTTTTTTTCGTAAGAATGATGCATAACAAGATGAACTAAAGAACATGGTTCCAGGTCTTGCTGCATAATATAAGATGCACAATGAAGGACCGGGCCAAAAGACATACAGTGATGGCTGTAGATTTCCATCAGATGCATTGGCTGACTTTGACCAAGGAGGTGGTTCAGCCATTGTATTAGGGGGCTGCTTTAAAGGGTTCTCTCTTGAGACAACTGTTGAAAATAACTGTTTCCTATTCTCATGTGCCTTGATGTTCTGCGGAAAAGGGAAGTAGTTGATTAGGAAGAGAGTATTGTTTCTGCTCAGCTGTACAAGGAAACAGAGGAAGTTATAGGAATGAACCTTGGTTATAGTAGTCAAAACATCTTGAAACTGCTTTGTCACATTCATGAGTCTGTTTTTCAAATCATCACAAACAGCATTCAAATGAACGACTCTATCCCCTGAATAATTTCCATCAGCAACCTCCATGTTTTGGAGGGTTTGCAAATCAGAGATACCCATATTCAGCGCAGTAATATCATTTTTAATCAAGGCCGTCAGTTCTTCATTTTCCCGGCTCCGATCATCAAATATAGATGACCTCTTCGTCACTGTAAATCAAAAAAAAGCATGTATGAAAACCAGTACCCCAGGCAAGAAATTGAAGCAATTAAAGCACAATGTCAACTAAAAGATCATGTATGATAAAAACATGTCTTAAGTGACAAGGATTTGGCACTGTCTCTAAGCGTGCTATTCCACATATCTTAAGTGTAAGCCTTCACGAGTTGAAAGGCAACAATACAGCGATCAAGGCGAAATTTCCAAGTTCAGGAATACAAGAATGTCGAGGATGCACCCGAAACCGATTTGACCTCAATAAAATGTTCAAAAGCTTGTTAAATACGGAGTAGTTAATAATCGGTTAAGGCACTATGCCCATTCATCCTCATTACTCAACCCTAGTCCCTAACCATTTCACCGCAATCAACCACAAAATCCATTTATCTGCTTGCACTGCTCAAAACCACATAGAAATGCAGCATTCCAACTTTTATACGAGCAATTACAGCTATGGTGTGAATATTAATAAACTGATTCGCTAAATTCCATCATAAAAACAAAATAAAACAAAAACAAAGCAATAACTCTAATTGATAATCAGCTTACGATTCGATAGACGGTCAATTTTCTGGGACGTTTGGTGGATGCGAAGGCCTAACCTGGAAGACATCTTGTTGAATTCAGATCGATCTGGAGGAACCACAAGTGGATCGTTCGATTGCGATGGAAATTCCGCCGGAGTCACTGCATGTCCTCCAATTCTCTTCAGCGTACTCGCCAAAGAGACAAATTCCGACGTTCGATCACGGAAAGGCGAAACACCGACCGCCGGCGACGCCATGATCATCAACGGTGATACTATGCTTCTACCGGCGGAAAAAATCGGTCCCTTTAATTTCTTACCAATGGCCACAGAAAACGTAGTTTAATGGAGAGAAAGCGCAATGTCACATCTTCAGCTCTCCAGTCAGGTTCAGCCGTTCAGTGGTGAATTAAAAAATGGAGTAACTTAATTTGTCATTTGGGCTTTTCATTAGGCCCATTAAAATACTGATTTATGCCCATTAAGTAGGAGAATAAGGCCCATGATTAATAAATCACCGAAATTCACTCTACGCCGTTCAATTTAGGTAAATTCATTTCATTTCAGTTGCTATATAAAAGGATTAAAGACAAAAGCCCCAGTTCATTAATAACCGCCAGTAAGTAATTTCTAGGGTTTTACTGCCTTACGCTTCCTCCGACGGAAACTCGACGGTGAATTGGAGACGTTGAACTGACGCCATAGACGTCACTGCGTCTTCGACGTTGTTTGTGTACCTATCATTTAAACGGTTTTGATCATCTTTTTGTCGGATAAATGGCGCCTAAGCTTACGAAGGCGGATAAGAAGGTCGCGTACGATCAGAAGCTGTGCAAATTGGTCGACGAGTACACTCAGATTTTGGTGGTGGCTGCGGATAATGTTGGTTCGAATCAGTTGCAGAGCATTAGGAGGGGTTTGAGGGGACATTCGATCGTCCTCATGGGGAAAAACACTATGATGAAGAGAACTATACGTCTTCATGCGGAGAAGAGCGGCAACAACGCTATTCTCAACCTGATTCCTCTTCTTGTCGTAAGTTTTAGCATTAAATACAGATCGGTATAGATTACATTTCTCTATCATTGGCCGCCATTGATAGACTGGTATTTTACATTTTTACTATTTTTCCGTTCACGCCGTTGATCAGTAATGGTTAAATTGGATATCTTATGGAGTAGTAATTATTGGCATTGTGAATGTTGTGCGTAGGCTATGTAGAGTACTAATTTCATATCTGTGAGCAATGCATTCATTTTGGTCCTTGGTTCGGCAAAACTTCAGTACCTAACTGTTTGTTGAATAACGCTGCTGTATTTGGAAAGGGAAATGTTGGCTTGATCTTCACAAAGGGTGACTTGAAGGAAGTCAGTGACGAGATTGCCAAGTACAAGGTGTGTAGAGTGTATATACTTCTTGAATTTAGTAACTTGATGCCAAAGTTGATTTATGCTCTCTTGGTATGTCGTTGTGCTTTAACTGATTACATCTTGCAGGTTGGAGCACCGGCTCGTGTTGGTTTGGTTGCTCCAATTGATGTCGTTGTTCCACCTGGTAACACTGGTCTTGATCCGTCACAGACATCCTTCTTCCAGGTCTGCATAACCAACGTTATGTTAAATTGTTGATATGAAATACTTGTGAAGTTGGGAGTATAATCATTGCAAAGTGTGTTTCCAGGTTCTCAACATTCCAACAAAGATTAACAAGGGCACAGTTGAAATCGTCACCCCAGTGGAGCTTATCAAGAAGGGCGAAAAAGTGGGTTCCTCTGAAGCTGCCCTGCTCTCTAAGCTCGGAATCAGGCCCTTCTCGTATGGTCTTGTCGTCCTCAAGGTCTATGACAACGGATCTGTCTTCACCCCTGAGGTTCTTGATCTGACAGACGAAGACCTCATCGAAAAGTTCTCTGTAGGTCTTTCCATGGTCACTGCCCTTTCACTCGCTGTCTCCTACCCAACCATCTCAGCTGCGCCACACATGTTCATCAATGCATACAAGAATGTTCTGTCTATTGCAGTCGAGACTGACTATTCCTTCCCACAAGCTGATAAAGTCAAGGAATATCTTGCTGTATGTACCATCCATCGTAAAATCATAATAATGTTGTGGACAAACTGATTTTGTGAAACCCCTGATTGTTGTTTATATATATTTGGTGTGAACTATACATGCAGGATCCGAGTAAATTTGCCGTGGCAGCTGCTGCCCCGGCTGCTGGTGGAGGAGGAGATGGTGGAGCTCCGGCTGCAGATGCCGCCCAGGAGGAGAAGAAAGAGGAGCCTGCTGAGGAGTCTGATGAAGACATGGGCTTCAGCCTCTTTGATTAACTTGGTTGATATTACGGGTTAGAATATTTCATTTTAAAATTTTGGAAAGTTTGTTTCGTTGCTTTTTTATGAGTTTAGGGTTAAATAAACTCTCTAATAGCATGGAGTTTGCCGGTTGCATTAATTGAGTACATTTGATTTTGGAAGTCGTGCAATAGATTATATAGATAGTATTCCCATTTTCATTTACTATTTTACTTAAAGGGGACTTCAGTTAAATTAATAAGTATTGACTTTTGGGTGTACTTGAATCATAAAAATTGACTTTTGACTTCAGTTAAATTGATTTTGCACGTCCTCAGAGAGGACATCATAAAAATAATTTGATGTGGCAGGAGAAAAATGTGTGCTTAATGTTCTGTTGTGAAATGGCTGTAGGGGTCTATATTTTTACATTTTGACGCAAAATAAATAGTTCGAATTTTCCATTTTCAGCCGCTTGTATGGTTGAATTTATTGACCCCACACACACACACACACAAAAAAAAAAAAAGAAAAGAAAATGAGAGAGATGGGGAATAAGTCAAGGACAAATAGATAGAATCACGTAAATACTTTCTGTTTTATATAATTAATAACTAAATAAATTCGATCACGCATTAACGAATTGCCTAATTCCAAATCAGCTCACATGCTGTATTTTGTCTTTTGAGGAGAAAAAGTTCAAACAATCATCTTTACAGCAACAAAATTGTCTCTGTCTCCCAACTATAATACGCGATTAGCCAATTAAAAAAACAATTCCAGACTAGTATAAATTCTATCTTGCCAAGAATAATTCAAATGGCGACGAATGATCTTGATACCAAGGACCACGGCCGGCCTACATGATGCACAAGCCAGAAAGGTCCACAAATATAGACAAAATAACAATTGTGACCTGTAATTAAATACCGTAGTTTTTACATTTTCCGTGTTTACCAATAAAATAAGATGGGAGACCACATTCATTGAAACGTCGCTTTTGAAATTAAAAATCCGTATCAATTGAACTGATCAAACAAATATTTTGGTTAGTCAAACTTCTCTCGTATAAAAATATTTTGGTTTAAATGACTCAGTCCCATCCCAATTGAAATTTGAATTCCAATTTGCAAGACTATAGTACTAGTAGTACGTGGGAATCATGCTTCGATCACATTCACAACTTAGCAAATAATTAACCACTGGACATGGTAATAAATAACATTACAGGAGTGGAGAAGAATACTAGTAAGAATTACCAGTAGACGTGGGCCAAAAAAGGGTAACTATAGAGTTAAAAGGCTTCACAAAATTACCAAAACCATGTATGTCGACTGTCCACAGCCTTGACGGAAGTGGTCACCAGCGGCATGCGCCCATACTGCTCTACAAACCAGTTAACGCATTTTGACCTCCTCTCGTTGTGGCCACCCAAGCTACTGATCCCAGTTGACCCAATCTCAAAAATGCTACCTATAGAAGGTGTGCAATGCACGTTAAAGAGTTACAGGTCTATTTTAGGCATTATAAACCAGTGTCATGCACGTTAAACCAGTGTCATGCTTCTTACCTTTGACCCAAATGGGAGGAGAACCTGAGGCATTTGCGACGAGGAAAGACATTGCAATGTCTTCACAATTCCTGATGGATAAAAAGGTTGCTGGTTAGAGATGAAGTGATATAAGAAAAATAGATGTCGTGAGGTATCATGTGACGATAACCTGTTCTTTCTCACGTATTCTCGAATGGATGATGGCATCTCATGGGTGTACATACTTAGATATTTCTTGTGAAAGAAGGCAGCCTTCGAGAGAATCATACTATACGAACCTGTCCACCAGACTGACCACCATCCACTATAGATGTACTTGTCCTGTTCCCCTTTCTAAAAAAAAAAAGATTGAGAAAATGGGGGATCAAACCAGAGAACTAACAACCAGGCAATATAGTTCATACAAAATGCTCAAGTGAAACATTGCAATTTGCAAAAGCACTACAGCCCTCATAACAGAAGCTTTATTCAGTGCTCCAGGTTTAGTCCAGTTTAAGCTTTTACATAAAAAGAATTAACATATTTGATCAGTAGCACATACTATGCTATAGATAAATTTTCATTTCAACAGAAACTAAGAAAATGATTCTATAGCTCGCTGGCTTCTACCAGTTGGCATGTATTGCAGCAAACAGATCAACAACAGAACCCGCAGAATGAAAAGATTGTTCAGATATATATTCATGGTATAAATTGTGAAACTTCAAGAGAATAATATCCATCAAGATATAAAGAAATTGAAGAGGAAAACATATGTAGCAAGAATTATGTGGCTATGAACACCTCAACCCTCGTACTGTTTCCTAATATTTCTATAAACAGGGTGAAAGAACATACCGAAGGGTCAACCCAGTGGACACGAGGCACATACCCCACCATTGTATCTGGTGCACTCTGCCAGACACTGAAAGCAAAATCTACTGTGGCGCATGGAAATATAATGTCATCGTCTATAGAAAAGACTACATCAGTCTTCAAATCCTTGATATCTTTAAATCGGTTGTTCAAACTGTCTTCCTTATTAATATCAAATTTCAATTCAATTTTTCGGCCATCTTTGGTAGTTGACTTCAAAACATGGTTTAGAAAGCTGAGAAGAGATTCTGGCGGAGGGTCAGGCTCACTCCAGACAATATGTACAGAAGAAAGCCCGGGACATGATGCATAATGGGATATCGACCGCTTCAGAAGATCATTTCTCTTCCATGTGTTAATCAATAATGTATATCCATCTCTGTGCAACAAAAAGAAAGTTTTCGTTTGTAAGAACCAAATATCGTTTATCTGTGTGGATATCTGGCACCACGTGAATGCATAGACACACATTTACTGGCATTCGTCCAGCAAATTAATCAACAGATTGAACCATAGAACCTAGAATAAATGCTGCCCTTAAATTCTTAAACGACGTTAGACAATTAGACCTCGAGCAAGGACCTACTCAAAGAGGAGAAAGGAAGCTCCTAACCATAAATAGCGGAGTGCTTCCAAATTGGTTAAGATGAAGGAAAGCTAAAATGGAAATAACAAGGGTTCTGCAACTATCAAGAATTCAAGTATTAGAAACTCCAAAGGAAATGAAAATAAGACAAGATGTGAGAATTGCTAAAAGTGGATTTTCAAAATTTTCTTGATTAATCCAGACAGTGATTCCACGGAAATTCGTTACTTTTTTCAGTTTATTCTGGTGTTAGTTAAATCTTCCTGATTTCCTCTCAATCGCAAAAGTTCTCTTCAAGCAACAAGATTGCAATCATTTTTCAGTAAAACTTTCATTTTTTCTTCGGAAATTTAGTAATCGAATTCGAATCTCCAGCTTAATTTCCACAACTTCTAAAACTATTTTTTGTTTTATTTAAAATACAAGCAATTAGTGATTACTTCTATTTTCCAACAAAGAAAACGAAAGATAGCAGTTGGCACACATAGAGCATGTAACTGCCGAATCCAACCATTCCGTACACAACACCGGAGTTAATAACAAGGTTCAACAGAAAGCGCAGTCGCAAATCGGACCAATTTGAGTTAGATTAACCAGAAACCGTACCGTGGGAGATGAGATCCGGGGGGCTGCGACACCACGTCGTATTCCCTCCGCCACAAAGACGACGAATTACGCTGTGAGAGCGCGATTATCGAGAACAGTAGACAACAAGAGAGCAACACCTTTATCCTCGTCGATCCGACGGATAAAAACGCTCCAGGCCTTATAGTCCGCCGACTCAGGAGCCCTGCCCTCATTATCGCCATATTTCTGGCACGAATTACACAACCAGTCGGCGAGCTTGCTCAATAGGAAGAGACGATCTCCGCCGGATTCGCTTCCATCAAACAGCGGTGGCGGCGGTTTGTTCGAGGGAAGTGATGACGTCAGAACAGTGCTCCTAGCTCAACAACGGCATGGCGTGTGAAGGACTTCCGAGTTCCAATGGAAATTTCGGGGGAAAAAGACGGATAAATATGATTTTTTTTTTTTTTGGAATAGTATTAGTAATATTTTTGGTAAGCACACTGATATTGAATAGCGTCATATAGTAGTATACTACTAGTATTGAAATTTTTACTCCTCAAAGCTTTGGTAGTTTCTACTTGCACTATTGTATTCGCTGCAGTTTTTAAGGAAAATAAAGAAAAGAAATAGAATAGAAGTAGATACCTTTTTGTACTGATTGGCGATTGCACTTTTTTTAGTAGTATTAAGTTATCAACCACATTTACATATATTTTCTTTAACCAATGAATGAATTTTTTGGGTTATTATAAGTAAATAGGATGAAGATGAAATAAACAAAAATTTAAGGAGTGGTCTCTTTTAAAACAGTTGTATGCATTAACTTCTAACCAAAAAGAATAAGAAATATTACTCCATCCGTCCCACTTAACTTGTCTTGTTTCACTTTTGCACACAATCCAATGCATTTTTTCAACCGCTAATATCTCAAAATATGCACAACAAAAAATTATATACGAAGTAAAATATATATTCTAAAACTACATGATTATACGATTCTAACAAAATCCAACTCGACTATTTTTTTCAAATATATACATGCAATAAAATTGAGTCAAAGCAGAACAATGAACAGTGTCAAAAAGTCAAACATGACACATTAGCTGGGACGGGAGTAATAAAGAAGAAGGTGGATGTAACTAAATGAAATATTGTACTAATAATAATAACATTAATAATAATAATAATAATAATATTTTTTATTGAGAAACTGATCATACTTTAAAATACACATTTAGGCTGCGTTTGGGAACAAATGTTAGTGATTAGCGTTTAACTTTTAAAATACATACTAAAAATAGCCTAAAATCCTATATATGTGGTAAACACTAATTACAGTAACCGCCAAATTTTAATCTCTAATATCTAAACTTTGACCGCTTATCTCCCCAACTTTTAGCATTCCTGTTAACTCCAAATATTTTTAGGCCCATAAAATTAAAATTCTTTAGGCCCATTGAAGTCGGCCCAATCTATTTCCGAAAGGCCCAATCCGATTCAGAGGTCCATTAAGCCCAATTCAATTTTTATCCGGATGATGCCAAGTGGTGATAAAGAAGCTGGCGACTCATAGAGGAGGATCCATCATCAAGACACAAGGAATCCCGAGCATTCATGACAGACAGAGAGGATCACGGAACATTGAAGCTTGAGGCGCCATCTGCGGAAGAAAGAGTTAGGCGTTACAACTCTACTCCTAAACCGATAGACATGACGCGCCTCTGTGTATATATACTGGTTGGAGACATCACCAAGTGGCATCTCAACCTACACCAGAAATCCGCATTTTCAATACTTTTACTTCCTGTAATCCTTTCATTCCTTGCAAGTTTAATTCTGTATTCTTTTCATTCTGCAATTTTCTTCCTTTACTGTTTTATTCAAGTTGTTTCTGTAATTCCTCAATCCTTGTAATCATCTTCATCAATATTCAATACACAAAAAATTCTTGGTTAACAAATTGGCACGCCCAGTGGGACTCGAGTGGAAACCATATCCGCTTAGAGTGTATGCTACTTAGATCTGGACGAGTAGTAAGAGACTTAACGCAAAAATTTGAAGAAATGTCGCTCCAGGAAGAAACTCCAGTAAGAACACCCTCTGAGAACGCCGATAATGCGGCGACCACCTCTCAACCACCACAAGGGATAATGCAAGTCCCATCCCTTTCGGAACAGATGCGGCTATCGATGACTGAGTCGATGGCCGAATTCATGCCTTTGTTAACAAGGCACCTTATGGATGTGTTGCGGCCTGCTATGGCCGATCAAGCTGACAAGATTTGTGGATCCCTGCGTACTTCGCAAGAGGGCTCCATCTCAATGAATGGCACGAATGTACCACCAAACATCTCAGGGCCGTATGGCGGCCCACAGAGGACTTGGGGCATAACCTTTGGCCAGCAACCACTCTCTGAGTTCGGAGGTATGGCTAGTCTGCCTCCATTTCCTTCTTCTCACACTTTCGTTCCTGCGGCATCTAATATGCCGAATGGTTGTTATACAGCGCCAACGTATGCTTCATCAGGATATTTGATGCCGTCTAGCACGGTACCAACCATTCCTGGCATGACACCACGCCAAGCCATCCCTACTTTAGGCGCTGGAGGAGGATACATGCCCACCAACATACTTCCGGCCGCCAACCCATACCCGGCTGCCAACATGGGTCACCCGGCCGCCAACAGTCATCCGGCCGCCAACATGAGCCATCCGGCCAACATTCACCCGGCCGCCAACATGAGTCATCCGGCCGCCAACACGTTTCATCCGGCCGCCAGCCTGGCTCCGGCAGCCAACACGGCTGGCAACATACTTCATCCGGCCGCCAACATGACTCCGGCCGCCAACATGGTCCAGGCCGCCATGCCCATGTATCAACAAGCTGCCATGCCTCCTACACAGGCACCTATAGTGTCACCCGAATTGTTGGCAGATATGATGCAACAACATTTCGGCATTCAATTAAGGCCGATGGAACGGCCCACCTATAGGAAACCATACCCGGATTGGGTAGATGCTATGCAACCTTATCCTAGAGGTTTCAAAATGCCCGAGTTCACAACATTCTCGGGAGACGACGGCAAATCAACTGTAGAGCACGTGGGAAGGTTTACTGCCCAATGTGGCGAAGCAGGTGCCAACGATTGGCTGAGACTAAGGTTGTTCAGCTCCTCACTGACTGGACCTGCCTTTGCTTGGTTTGCGTCATTGCGGCCTAATTCCATTCAAAACTGGGCTGATCTCGAGCGGGCGTTTCATGACAGATTCTACACTCCTCTGTCACAGGTTAGTCTTGCAGACCTCACCAACGCCAAACAATTTGCCGATGAGACGGCAAGTTCTTTTATTAATAGGTTGCAGCGCCTTAAAGGCCGATGTACTATAGCAATACCTGATAAAGAAATAGCCAATATAGCAGTGGCTAACATGTTACCGAGATTAAAAGAACATTTAATTGTGCAGGATGCAACTGACCTTGCCCAGCTGGCCGAGAGAGCGGCCCGCGTGGAAAAATTCCTGGGAGAGCAGGAGGAGAGGCGTCCTACGCGTCGGGTCCACTTCGAGGAGGTGAGACTCAGTGATGAAGAGGACGATGCTGTAGAAGTGGCTGTTGCAGAGCTAGTGCACACAGCCAAACCGCATACATGTGCGGCTCTCAAGCCGCCAAAACAAAGAGAGGCTAAGTATAAGCCTGAAGAAGACCTATTTGACATGGGCAAGGCGGACCAAGTGTTCGATGCTCTACTCAAAGATGGTGTGATCAAGTTGCCTGAAGGGCAAAAATTACCAGCGGCCGAGGAAATTCGGGGCCGAGCATTTTGTAAGTGGCATAACTCATTTACTCACAGCATTACTAAATGCAGGAGTTTTAGAACTGCCATTCAGAACAAAATAAAAGAAGGTCGTTTGAAAATTGCAGGTATGAAAGTTGATTTAGACCCATTCCCTCAGCTTCCCATTGGTGCTTCTGGACTCATCCCAAATCCAGAAGATGACGGCTTCAACCGGACTGATAAAGAGAAGGAACACATTGAGATTGATGAGGAGGATGTAGACTTGTTGACTGATGAGTCCGACCATGAAAAAAGAAAAGAGTTGTATAAAAAGCAAACAAGATTCAAAAACATGTCGAAGGAGGACTTCAAGAAAGTCCTGGAAGCGGAGGAGCGAGAACACCAGAAGAAGCAAAATCCTCCTTTGAGGGTTGAGATTCCTAAGCACGCTGTAGAGATTCATGAAAACGGGAGACATCAGCCTGTCACTCGAGATTATAGGCATGGTGTGCAGGTGGTTCCAACCTTGATGAGGCGACCTGAGCATCCAGTTGAGACTGACAGATGGATGAGGAACCGGGCGCACAGTAAAGCTGCTCAAAGGGAGCCGCCACCCATGACTAGAAGTCAGTTTAGGCGGGCTCAGAGACGATATGCCGAGGAAATGCGGCAATGGGAAGCTCAGATCCACAAGTTGGAGTCTTCCAGGCCTCGGAAGCCCATACAACCCACTTACTTCAGAGGTGAAACCTCCGAACAGAGGAGATATAACTCGTCCATAACACCCCACCAAAGAAAGTTACATGAGGCTCCAGGAAGGTCACCACAACCTTCATCACCCAGAAGGCCAGTCCGGGAGAGACTGCAACCTTCATCACCCCGGAGGCCAGCCCAGGAGAGGCAGCAGCCGCCGTCACCTAGGAGGCCAGCCCGGGAGAGGCTGCAGCCGCCATCACCCTCCACCAGGAGGCCGATGAAGGAGAGATTAGAAGCGCCATCATCTTCTACTATCAGGAGACCAGTGAGAGAGAGACTGCAATGGACGGAAAGAAGACCTCAGCCGCCATCACCTCAACCTAGGGCAAGACAAATGGAGCCTCCTCAAGATAACATTCAACCCTCGGTGTCTAGAGACAAAGGTAAAGCTGTTGTTACCGAGTCTGAGGATAAAGGAAGTAAGGTTAAATCTGCAGGACAGAAGTTCATCGAGAGGCTAGACAAAATGGACATGACTCCTTCAAACATGGCTATGGCTAGTGTGCTCATGAAATACATGGCATATTTGGCAGCCCATGAAGCTGGTGAACTTGGAAGTGAGCCACATAGTTTCGAAGGATTTACGGCTTACTGCAAGGCTGTGGAAACCCAGAAGAAATCACAAACACAAGTTGAAACAAAATCAACTAGTGAAGCACTTCAGGCGACCAATGAGGCACCACATGTGAATTTTGGTGCTATTACACCTACAGAAGTAGAGGCTGCTGTGGAAGCCAATCTCGACAAGCCTAAAGTTGGGATTGGCGCCCTAGGCATCATGACTGATGAATGTGGCACCACGGAGGATATGAATATTGATGAAGAATATGGAGATAGATATGGCGATATAAACCTCACTATGGACGAAGGGTATGAAGACGATGTGTGGGGTAATGTGAACCTCAATATTGATGAGGAGTACCATGTTGAATTAGACGGCATGGATCTTGAAGATGAGGCTTTCTGGAAAAAATTGGACAAAGAGCTGAAAGAAGCAGATGATAGGAAAGAAAAAGGGCCGAATGACCCATCCGTGCCTATGCGGGTAATTGGATTGGCGGCTGAGGAAGAGAGAAGTGATACCGAATCTGAGATATGGGATGAGGAAGAGCCATCGTTCGCGAGGCTCATTGAAGAAATGGATGAAATGATAGCGGAATTATCCCATCCAACCAGGGATGCACCTCCCACGCCAGAACTTGGCGGCCAAAGTGAGGCTTCAGATTTGGCTATGGCACAGTTTGCCAAACCTGAGGTTGCCCAGACGAGGCAACTGAGGCCCTTGTATGTCAAGGCTCACATTGATGGGCGTCCTGTGAGCAGGGTATTTGTTGATAATGGGGCGGCAGCCAATGTGATGCCGATGTCAACTCTAAGGAGGATTGGGAAGAGTGAAAAAGACCTGATCCCCACGAGGGTTAGAATGTGCAGCTTCGTAGGGGAAGCAACCCAACCTGCCGGATTCATAACGGCGGACGTCACTATTGGGTCCAAGACCATCAAGGTCGCCTTCTTTGTGGTGAAATCTAAGACGTGTTACTCGGCATTGCTTGGGCGCGACTGGATTCACATGGCGCAGTGTGTGCCATCCACCCTCCACCAGCAGTTGTTAATTTGGGATGGTGACCAGGTAGAATTGGTGGAGGCGGATCCTCAACCCTTTGCAGGACCGGATGCCAACAATGACGAGGCGATCTTCTACCTTGAAGACATCCAACCTGCATCAGCTTTAATTGGTATGGACATGGATCTGGAATCCATTGACTTCACAACAAGCGGCTTCAAGTTACATCCTCCTGCGGATAGCCGACATGAAGCATCAAGCTCTTCATGATGAGCAGCTATGACATTTATAAGGACTTGTTGCAGCGGCTCGCCAACACTGAAATAATGATGGGTGCCGAAATCAAGTCCAAAAACCCAACTGACATTCGGCCATCTGAATGGCCATCTCCTGTGAAGCGGACGTTGCCTAGTCCGGAGGCCAAGGAACCGCTTGTGGACATCAACCTCGGGACAGATGTGGAGCCAAAGCTGACCAAGATAAGCGCATCATTGCCTAAGGAGGAGCGGCACCAGCTAGTGGAGCTGATTCATAAATATAAGGATTGCTTTGCATGGCAGTACACAGACATGCCAGGGTTATCAAGGGAGCTAGTGGAACACAGGTTACCAACTCATCCAGAGTTCAGACCTCATAAGCAGCCGCCAAGACGGTTCGATCCAGACACCATCCCAAAAATAAAGGCCGAGATTGAGAAGCTTCTTAAAGCAGGTTACATTAGAACTTGTCGTTATGTAGAATGGCTTGCAAACATTGTACCTGTTGTAAAGAAGAATGGTCAATTGAGAGTCTGTATGGATTTTAGGAACTTAAACCTGGCAACGCCCAAGGATGAGTATGTAATGCCTATGGCCGATATGCTTGTTGATGCGGCCGCCGGCCACAAGTTTTTATCTTTAATGGATGGTTATTCTGGATACAACCAAATCTTCATTTCTGAAAATGATGTACATAAAACGGCTTTTCGTTGCCCAGGGCCAGTCGGCATTTTTGAATGGGTAGTCATGCCCTTTGGATTGAAAAATGCTGGGGCAACATACCAAAGGGCCATGAACATGATTTTTCATGATTTAATCGGTCATACACTTGAAGTGTACATTGATGACATAGTTGTAAAATCATGTGAATTTGGCCAACACCTGACTCACCTCGAAGATGCCTTCATCCGAATGAGGCAGCATGGATTGAAAATTAATCCAGCTAAGTGTGCCTTTGGAGTGGCGGCAGGAAACTTCTTAGGTTTCCTGGTACATGAGAGGGGCATTGAGGTAGACCAAAATAAAGCTAAAGCCATCTTGGAGGCTCGTGCACCAACCAATCTCAAAGAACTACAATCATTGATGGGTAAAATCAATTTCTTAAGGAGATTCATTGCCAATGCTGCAGGCAAGATGAAAGCGTTCACTACCTTACTTAAAGGAAGAAAGAACGAGAAGTTTATGTGGACAACTGAGCATCAAGCAGCCTTTGAAGAAATAAAGAGAGCTTTGGTCAATCCTCCAGTATTAGTGCCGCCAAGACCTGGAGTACCTTTGAAGCTCTATGTATCGGCCGCCGAAGAGTCTATCGGGTGCTTGCTTGCACAGGATGATGAAGGCGGCAAGGAGAGGGCTATCTATTACCTTAGCAAGACTCTTCAAGGGCCAGAGGTAAGATATACTGCATTAGAAAAGTTGTGCTACGCCCTTGTATACTCCTGCAACAAGTTGGAACACTACATGCTGCCAAGAACAGTTCATGTAGTGGCTCCCTTCGACTTGGTGAAGACACTTTTGCACAAGCCAGCATTAAAGGGTAGACAGGCTAAGTGGGCTATGAAGATTAGTCCTTTTACCCTTGTACACGTCCCTCAAAAGGCAGTCAAGGGACAAGCTTTAGCTGACTTCTTAGCTCAGCACCCTTCGTTGGTTTTGTCCAAAGATCCCAAAGAAGCGTCCTTTATGGAGTTCGAACCTTGGGAACTAACCTTTGATGGGTCTTGTGCAAGCAGCGGCTCGGGAGCCAGTATTACGATCACTAGTCCTCTTGGGGAACATTGGAAGCTTGCTCGGGAATTAGAGCCTGGCACCACTAACAATCAAGCGGAGTACGAAGCTTTAATTTTTGGCCTCGAAACTGCATTGTTGAAGGGAGCAAAATCCATTACAATTTTTGGAGACTCCCAAGTCATCCTGAAGCAGTTAACGGGAGAATACGAATGCAAGAGTCCCAGATTGATTAAATGCTATGAGACCGCGTTGGAGCTATTGGGCAAGTTTTCAGACGCCACAATCACACATGTACCTAGAAGCCAAAATCAAGAGGCCAACGATGCTGCTCAACTTGCTTCAGGCTGGCAGGCTTGTCGCCCTAGGGGGGCACCACACATTGCCGCCATCACGAGTGAGCCTGAGGACCAACAAGAGAGTGGTGATTGGAGGACCGAGATCATACGATACCTTGAAAACCCGTCATCTGGAGGAGATAACTCGCTAAAGGTAAAAGCTTTGCGGTACACGCTGGTCAATGGCGAGTTATTCCGAAGGGCGGTTGATGGGTTGCTGCTCAAGTGTATAGGCCCCGAAGACGCTAAGTTAGTAATGGGAGAAGTCCATGAAGGGATATGCGGTTCTCATCGGGCAGGGCCTAGCATGAGGTGGAGCATACACCGTCATGGATACTTCTGGCCAACTATCATGGAGGACTGTATCACGTACGCTCGCGGTTGTGAGGCTTGCCAAAAGCATGGTCAAATTCAAAGGGTACCAGTGGAAGAATTACACACAGTCATTAAGCCTTGGCCATTCCGTGGCTGGGGGATGGACATTATTGGGAAGATTCATCCGCCATCATCCAAGAATCATTCATTCATACTCGTGGCCACTGATTACTTTACCAAATGGGTGGAAGCATGGCCAATGAAGAAAATCGATCAAGGTGATGTGATTAAATTTGTAACTGAGTTAATTCATCGGTTTGGGATCCCTCAAACAATCACTGCCGATCAAGGTACGGTGTTCACTGGTGAAAAGTTTATAGCTTTTGCCAAACAGTTTGGGATCCGCATCTATCACTCTACTCCATACTATCCTCAGGCCAATGGTCAGGCTGAAGCCACCAATAAGATCCTAATAAGTATGATCAAAAAGGCGGTAGGCGAAAAACCAAGAAAATGGCACGAGACCTTGTCAGAGGTCCTATGGGCTTACAGAAACTCTAAGTCCACATCTACAGGGTTCACGCCGTACTACTTGACATATGGTCACGACGCTGTTTTGCCATTGGAAATAACAGTTCCTTCTCTAAGAGTGGCTCAGCAGCATCACTTAGACTTACCTAAGTATGAAGAAGCCATGCTGCAAGAATTGGAGACAGCTGATGGCGACAAGCTTATGGCCTTGGAAAGTATCCGTCGTCAAAAAGCTAGAATGGCAAAGCATTATGACAAGAAGGTTCGAAGCAAGACTTTCAGCGAAGGGGATCTAGTGTGGAAGGTGATCCTCCCTTTAGGAGTGCATGCTAACGAGACGGGGAAGTGGTCCCCAAATTGGGAAGGACCATTCGTTGTGACACAAAGACTACTCAATGGTGCATACAAGTTAATGGATATCGATGGTCAAGAACACAAACAGAGTATAAATGCAAAATATCTCAAAATGTTCTATCCATCAGTCTGGGAAACAGAATAAAGATCATAAGTGCATCATAAGTGGCCAATCACAAAGCTGGCCAAAGAAGTAGCAAAAGCAACGAACAAGAGTACGAAAAGTGCTCATCACAAGGCCGATGAGCTGACCCAAAATAGAGTACTGAATAAAAATCACAAAAGCAAAAGCAGTGCTAACTACTCGGGGAAGGAGGCGTCTCATCACCTAGAAGGCGACGACGCATGACGGCCCACTGATCACGGGCACGCTCAAAGGTATCTGTAAGGCGACGAAGTGCTGCAGCAGAAGCTCGGGCACGAGCTGACAGAAGAGGTCGACGGACTCTCGATAACTCAACAGATAAGTCGCGATCATCTGCAGCTAAACGATCACGATCAGCGCGCAAAGCGGTAACTCGATCAGACAACTTGAGCAGCTCAGCCTCAAGTATAACAAGCTCAACGGTAGCTCCATCTGCGATGCAGCTCTGCTCTCTGATAATACGCTCCGCCTCCGCAATAACTTCTCTCTGTTTCTCTATCTCGCGCTTGGCCTGGGCAACAGTACTCTCTAACTGTGACTGTCTACTCTCCTCACTCCTAAGGACCATGGAAGCCTGATCATGCTGGGGAAGTACAACCTCTAGCTGGGAACGAATCTCGCGGTGCCGCGCCTCGA
The DNA here is from genome assembly GCA_030278955.1 of Hygrophila difformis. Lineage (NCBI taxonomy): Eukaryota > Viridiplantae > Streptophyta > Magnoliopsida > Lamiales > Acanthaceae > Hygrophila > Hygrophila difformis. The sequence goes on from JAOANR010000007.1 coordinate 11,356,681, forward strand.
GATCATCAATAAATGTCAAGTCCTGAGCAGACTGATCTGCTGTACTGCTATAGAGAGGATAAGCGAGGGACAAATCAGAAATGAGCTCCGAAAAGTCCAAAAAACCGGCATCCTCAATAAAGGCAGGGACTGAGCTAACATCACCAAGGATGTCATAGAGTCCTGAGACCACCTCGGCTGATAGTGGACCGGTCTGGGTGGAAAAGAAACGGTCAAACGCTTCACATGATGGGGCTATGGCAGCACGAGTGCCCGAGTCTGGAAGAGAAGCCACAAGGCCTGGAGGAAGGTCCTTAGGCACCTGGAGGCAGGCTATGTCAAGAATACTACCAAAGTTTTATTATGACAGGAGATGAAAAGAAATATACCTGAGGAGGTGGTGCAGTCAAATCAGCTGAGAGAGCTGAAATGTCAGTCACAGAGTGGTCTGTCTGAGTAGGCGGTGTAGTCAAGTCGACTGAAGCATCAGCACTCGCCTGATCAATAGGAGTCTAGAGGAAATCAACGCTTAGAACATATCCTGAGGGATAAGAACAAGAGAAAACAACTAAAGGGGTACCTGAGATGTCGCCAAAGGATCAGCAGTACTAATCATGGAGGCGCAATCTGCCGCCTGAGTGGTGAGAGAAGATCCTACCCGGTCTCCGGGGGTCTAGAGGGTAGATGTTCTCAGAATCATTTTGCATAATAGTAAGAGCAAAAGAAGATGAGGACGTAGTTAAAAGTGTACCTGAGAAGTCAACTCGGGAGTAACGGAGCCAACCTTAGAGACATGGTCGCCAGGATGAGAAGAGGATGGATCCTAAGCAGGAAGGAAAGATGTTAAGGCTTAGCTAAAACAAGAATTGAACAAAGAGTCCAAAGTGGCGAAAGGTACCTGATCAGTGGAAACATGGTGAGTAGCATCCGTCACTATGGCCTTGGTCTCGTACTTGGGATCATCCCCGTGGAGGATGATATAGTCAGCACGAGCCAACATATCCTCATATGACTCACTCCTAGCAATGACACTGCTCATATGCTGATCAACGATAGTCGTCGCCTCGTGAAGGTCCGCCATATAGTCGTCATCCCCAGCGATACTATCCTCGGCGTGATCCGCCACCATAGGATCACCATCATCATCTACAGGATCCTCATCGCCATCACCTGAACTCGACTCCTCCTCACTAGAACCAGAAGTCTCATCCTCATCAGAATGAGCAGTGTAATCCTCATCGGTAGACTCCCCAGAGCTCGCAGGCTCCTCCTCAGGTTGGTCATCTGAGGCATCGCCCTCATCATCCTCACTGTCATGGTCAGCAGCTGAAGAAAAGAGAAATATTAAAAGACCAAGAGACAGTGTATGATTGACATATTAACAAATGAAACATACCTCTTCGGCGTTTGCGAGATAAGGAAGCCGCAACAGCTTTTGACTTCGGGGTGCGACTAGAAACAAGAGTAGCTGCCGACTGAACAGCGGCACTATGAACGCTAGGCTGCTTAACTCGCCGCACGTCCCCAAAACGAGCCGTAATCTGCGCATAGGATGGCAAGATGGAGGTGATGTAGGGCGTCCACCATGCCATAAAGCCAGCAGCAAGCGTCCCCGTCGGAGTGAATGGAAGATAGCTAGATAACGTCAGACGGGTCGAAAGATCAACTACTGCCCGGATGTCAGCGACCGTCATCCTCTTACTCCTAAAAGATACCGGCCACTCCACACTGCGAGGAAGTCCGAGGTGGCAACCGAACTGGCGAGCGAGCAAATGAGGGCAGTAGGGCTCAGCCACGATCGGATTATACTGATCCTTCCTCTTTAGCCCACTCAGAAGCATATGAGGCTTCATACTCACATTCCAGGTGGACTCTCCATGTAGACCTCGTGGCTGATCAGGCTTGCACACAAGCTGGGACAGCAACCATCCTATAGAGGCATACACGTAGAAGTCCTGATAAGAGGGCCTGTGGTGCATAAAAAATCGAATAATATCCAGACTGTCCCGCTGCAAAAGACCGTCCCTGCCAATCCTCACCGAAGCAGCAGCTAGTATCAAGCCTAACGGGTCACCATCAGCAACATCCTGCGGACCAGGACGAGGCACGCCCGTAAAAAGCCGAGGAAAGTACAGCTGGATCCAGAGCTGCAGAAACCATAACGGCCCACATGCTGAATTAGTGGGATCTCGCCCACTAGCCAGCATACCAGAGACCTTGGCCATACCACTGAATAGGGTGCCAAGAAAATAAGAACCAGTGGCCGGAGAAGGATCACTCATAATAGCCCGTACCAGAGGAAGAGCGGAACGCAAGATGGTCCGAGCCCTCGAACAGATAATAAACCGGCTAAACCACAGCAACAGAAAGGCCACATGCTCATCCAAGGTGCAAGGAGAACTCTCGGACGTCATATTATTATCAATGAATGCCGAGTACTGCTTAGTCTCTTTGCCCGAAGGGCAAATAGCATCACCAAGAGCTCGATCATCAGAAGACGACTGCGTCAACTCTGAACCATCCACACGGAGTCCTGTGATCATAACCACATCAAGAAGCGTAGGACCCATGAAACCACAAGGAAACTGAAAGGCGTTGACACTGGAGTTCCAGAAGCCCAAGATGTAATAGATGAGCCGGTGATCTATCACTACAGGCCTGGTAGAAAGAATAATGGCATCCTCAATGCCCCATCTACGCCAGTCAGCTGTGCGTCCTCCCCTCTGCATCCGGCGAACCCATGAAGCATACTTTTCCAAAATACTCTGATCCTCATTCTCTTCGGTTCGGGAAGCCTTAGCCTTCTTAGATCTAGGAGCAGTGGTACCAGACTGATGAGACCGGATAGACCTCGTCTGCGAAACAAAGGCTCCAGTAAATGCAGCCTGAGTAATCGGACATATACAAGATAGAAACTCCCGGGTCTCATCTCCATCTGCATGGGCAGTCGTGCGATGAAATGGACGTAAAAAAGGCTCGGACTCCCGGCGGTCAAAATCGTAAGCCTCATCATCAGACTCCGGAATGAGAAGTCCCTCAGCAATCTGCATTATTATGATACGCATATCAAGCAAATATCAAGCAAATTCGAGGAAGGACGAATTAACATATCACCAAGTAAGTTGGGCAAACCTGAGTAGAAGACCCGACAGATTGAGCTGATGAGGATGGCGGCTGAGACACGGCATGAGTGGCAGCCTGCATAGGAGTGGCGGCCTGGGTACCCAGAATGGTGGCCTGAGGAGTCCTCGCCACAATGTCCTATTACAAATTTGAACAAATCGAGTGAACACACAAGCAGGCTTTGAACAAATCGAGTGAACATACAAGCGGGCATAGAGATGAGAACAAACCTGAAAGGCCGTAGTACCAGATGACAAGGCAGTAAAGCCTGGCAAGGGGATGGCGGCCTGTCCCTGTGAAGATGGTGGCCCAACGCTGGCGGCCGGAGAGGGGGCTGGCGGCCCGGAGCTGGCGGCCGGAGAGGGGGCTGGCGGCCCGGAGCTGGCGGCCGGAGAGGGGGCTGGCGGCCCGGAGCTGGCGGCCTGAGTGGGAGCTGGCGGCCGGGAAGCAGAGTTGGCGGCCGGAGAAAACTTGGACCTGCGGACGGTCCGCGCTGATGTTGGCGGCCCGGTGCGAGTAGTGGCCGGCGTGTCCTCTTTTGCTAAATCCTATATTTTCAGATTCAGAACAGATATGGGATACTGTGTGATAGGATAAAGGCTTCTAAAACCTATGTCATAAGTTGTTCTCGTCAAAACTTGGATCAAAGTGCACAAGGAGACACAGATGAAGAGACTTATGTAGTTACAGCAATCCAAGTTATAAGTTATAAGCAAGCAGCTAGTATGACATGCTAAAATCCTATGTCAGAAGCATTTAAGACTTCAAGCAGATAATGTGGCTAGCCCCAATGTGTCATCTAACAAACTTGGTGTTGAATACATGAATTCAAGGTTCAGTCAACATCTACAGTGAATAATCATACGGCCAAGGATGGAAAACAAGTTGCCTAAGCAAGCATACAATTGGATGTTCAAGATGCCAACAACCCGAGCATGCAAATTCAACTAACATATCTAATGCTAGATGCCAAAGCAATTCCAAGTGCCAAGGATCACAGACAAGCCAAACATGAAATTCAATGAGGCACAGACATACACTTCGAATTCACTCAATAAGAACAAACAAACGAGGCGCTAACCTGATCCATCGAATGAAGCAAGATGGCGGCCCGATAGGTGGCGACTGGCGGCTCGATGGGTGGCGACTGGCGGCCCGATGGCAGAAGCTGGCGGCCCGATGGCAGGGAGCTGGCGGCAACAGGTAGCTGGCGGCCGGAGGATTGGGACTGGCTGGCGGCGCGTTGGCGAGAGCTGGCGGCGCGTTGGCGAGAGCTGGCGGCCCACGAGGATCTGGCGGCGCTCCACGAAGGCGAAGGGCTGGCGGCCGGAGAGGGGCTGGCGGCCGGAGAGGGCTGGCGGCCGGAGAGTGGCTGGCGGCTGGAGAGAGCGAGCGCTGGCGGCTCGCGTGGTAACTGGTGGCGCTTGGGTGTGGCGACACTCGCAAGGTCACGGCCAATGGCTGGCGGCGCGACGAAGTGGCACGCGGCGACAACCGGCGTGGGCAGCTCCCCGCGATCAGACTCCCCCCGGATCAGACTCAGACGCGGCAGCGACGGCGCCCTTCAGGCAGCTCCCCGCGATGAGAACAAAGCTTGAGGGCTTCTCCTATGGTGGAGGCGGTGAAGAAGAAGAGAGGGGAGAAAAAAGAGGAAAATTTCAAAAATGGCCAAAAGTTTTAACCTAATGAGGAGTGGTGGCTTTTTATAGAAGCCATGAAATTAGGGTTTTTAAATGGGCTTGTTGGGCCTGATTTAAGTTAAAACACGCAGATTTGTCTTGCAGTGCTAATCAGACAAATTGCGCGAGGGGGGCATCTGTTAACTCCAAATATTTTTAGGCCCATAAAATTAAAATTCTTTAGGCCCATTGAAGTCGGCCCAATCTATTTCCGAAAGGCCCAATCCGATTCAGAGGTCCATTAAGCCCAATTCAATTTTTATCCGGATGATGCCAAGTGGTGATAAAGAAGCTGGCGACTCATAGAGGAGGATCCATCATCAAGACACAAGGAATCCCGAGCATTCATGACAGACAGAGAGGATCACGGAACATTGAAGCTTGAGGCGCCATCTGCGGAAGAAAGAGTTAGGCGTTACAACTCTACTCCTAAACCGATAGACATGACGCGCCTCTGTGTATATATACTGGTTGGAGACATCACCAAGTGGCATCTCAACCTACACCAGAAATCCGCATTTTCAATACTTTTACTTCCTGTAATCCTTTCATTCCTTGCAAGTTTAATTCTGTATTCTTTTCATTCTGCAATTTTCTTCCTTTACTGTTTTATTCAAGTTTTTTCTGTAATTCCTCAATCCTTGTAATCATCTTCATCAATATTCAATACACAAAAAATTCTTGGTTAACAATTCCAAACTCCAGTCTCTAAACTCTAATTATAAATTGCATTACCAAACACTATTATTCAAATTTAAAATTATTTTTCACCATTAATTTCAAACTCCGAACTCCAAACTACATATGCTAAATTTTAATTATTTCCCAAACATACCTTAATGTTAGGATATTAGCGGGACAGGTGGTCTCTATGGAATGTCAATATTTTGGTGCTATTGAATGCTAGGAAATAAAAATTCTATGTTATGTAGGTTATGGCGTATGGGGTTTGTAGTTTCATCCTACAAAATTTATATTTATGAAATGAAATTAAAGAATGTACTGCAATTCTTTTAACATATTCGTATTTTAATTTTATATTTACCATATATATAAAGTAAGTATTTTTGGATGTAAAATAGGGTTGATGGATGGATATTTTTAAAATATAATTGGATTAAGATTGCTAGTGAAATAAATATAATGTAATAAAAAATCTAAAATTAAGTAGTTACTCCTCACTGTGACATTTTTTACTTTTTTTTTTCCTGAAGATTGTTTTCCATCTCATTAATGACATCTTTAATCCACTTGATTTAATAAAGACCTTTTTTAATTAATATATGTGCAGCATGTGGAAATCTGCGGTGAAAAAAGAATAATGTTTACTACTTACTAGTTGTGTTAGGAAAATTATTTAACTAGGTGTATTAGATCCAAATATTTAGGCGTTATTAAATATATTTTATGTTATATATTATCCCGTGCAAAATAAAGACCTTGAAAAAAAGTAACAATACAATATTAAGGGCTGTTTGTTTTGACTTTTTAAAAAAAATGAGAACTCAGTGGAAAAATAAGAAGGAGAATTCAAAAGCAAAATCAATCCAAATAATTGTTTGGATTGCATTATTAAAGTTGTTTTTCAAATGAAATATGTTTGGATGAATTATACGTACAAGGACTTTTTATACATTAAAATTACTAAAATAAGCATAAATCTTATAATAATATATAGTGTTGATTTTATTTCCTTATTAGATAGGGATATTTTTGTATTTTTATTCCAAAATGACTTTTCCTTTTTCTAAAAGTAATTCCCTGCTTACTTAAAAAAAAAGAGAATTTTAACTTTTGCTTCTCATTTTACTTTTTCAAAAAGGCAAAACAAACAGCTAAAAAAATTTAAAAATAACTTTTTAGTGAAGGAGAATTCAAAATAAAGAAAAAAAAAAAGGGTAAAACAGACAGGCTCTAAAGCATAATGCATTGTCGAGCAGCCATACAGACAAGTAATTAAGCATTGCATCAACGATCATCCTTGGATTAATTAACGACGAGATGACTCAAGACGCAAATTTAATTATAGAAATACAATTAATCATTACTTTAATAATTACTTTATAGAAATACAAATAATCATTACTTTCAAGTCAAATCTATATTGACTTATGGAAAGCTTTTTCTTTAATCATTACTTTCTTATGGAAACCAATTACTTAACTTTTGGCTTCAATTTACAACTTATATTCAGATCAATTAGAGTGTGTTTGGATGTGCGTTTTAAAAAGTGCTGCAGCATTTAGAAAACAGATAATCAGATAATTGTTGTAACAAAACGTGCTGTAGAAAATTAAGTGTTTGGATGAGTTTATGCTGTTTCAAATCGCAATAATCAGATAATCATTAAAAAGTGTTTGGATTTGCGTTTTTCATTACCTCAAAAGGTAACAATATAGTGAAATCTATTTTTAGCTAAACGCAATTTTATTGCAGCACCAAATTGTAGCAGCAAGAAAATAGGGTTTTCATTCCTCAAAACGCAAATAATAGATTTTTAAAAGTCAGTACACACTACACAAACATGATTAACTGATTATTTGCGTCTGTCCCAAAACGCACAAACAAACACCCTCTTAATCAATTAATTACTAAATTTGCTTCGCCAAAAAAAAAAAAAAAAAAAAACTAAATTCATTATCAATCGAACTTGTTCAGTAAAAATAATAAATATCCAATTAATTAAAATTAAGTTGAAAACAAATGCTTTAAATTTCATTTTAGTTGCCCGGCCCAATATAAGAAGGCAGTGACTTTGGGCTAAAAAGGCGTCTCGTTTTAATGATGTGGGCTACGAAAATCCGGCCCACGTTGCTGGGAAGTGGGGGGCTATCGTTCACCGGCGAACAAACTTCTTCTTTCACCCAAAACCAAAGCAAAAAGGAATCGCATTTGTCTTTCCGCCCAAGAAACTGAACTCCCATTGCTCTCAAAACCCCTCAGAGACGACAGCGGGAGGACAAGATCACTAATTCACGGAAATGGATGTGATAAAATCCCAGCAGATATCGTCGCGGCCGATCGAGAAGGTCGTGGTGCATCCGCTGGTGCTGCTGAGCATCGTGGACCACTACAATCGGGTGGCGCGGGACACGAGTAAGCGCGTCGTCGGCGTTCTGCTTGGAACTTCCTTCAAAGGAACCGTTGACGTGACCAACAGCTACGCCGGTTCGTGTTTAATTTGGATCTGATGTGGTTTCTTCTCTTGCTTCGTTTTTTGTAGTTTTAGTTTGGTTGATTTTTAGCTGTTTTTTGACTGTTGATTGCACTTTTATTTTCATCCTTTTCAAAATTTCGATGGAATTTTACTCCATCTGCAAGTGCTTCCCACAGTTTGTTTTGTTTGGAAATAAAATGATTATTCTCGAGGATTCGTTGGAGAGGAATCGATATGGGGATAGTGCCTGAGGGTTATTGAGGGTTTAATTTCCTGCTTTTGGTCTCAGAATTCCGGCCAGTATGAGTTTAGTCGTCGGAGTAACTTCAGGAATGTTATCTGAAGAAAGGGAATCTCTGTTTTAATAAACAAGCCAAACTTAAATTGTACATGCAGGAACTGGAATTGGTAAAGATATAGGATAGTATGAAGTATATAATGGAGTAATATAGGATGACATAGAAAACTTCTTGGAAATGTTGGTGATGCTCGGTAGGCCGATAACATTTATATTTATTTCACTATTATCATTTTAATGTTCAGTAGTGAAGTTTATGTTGAGCTTATTTCAGAATGAACGGATATATAGGTTTGATTATAGAGAGTGGTTGTTCTTATTGTGATTTGCAATATGCATAGTGTTTTCTTATTATATGGATCTCTAAACATAATTGTTTGCAGAACTATGATTTTATAGGCTTCGTTTAAGGATATTTCAAGTTTCAGTCCTTGTTTAATTAGACTCGGTTTGTTTTCAAGTTTACTCTCTCTCTCTCTCTCTCTCACACACACACACACACACACACACACACACATACACACACACACACATGTAAATGTGTATTATACATGTGGCTCTCAGTGCTTTATCGAGCTGTTTAAAATGTGAAACAGTTGTCTCTTACTCTCAAATTCACGCCTTGCACGGTGCTAAATTTGCAATTGTTTATATTTTGTGAGACTGTGTTTTAAATTGATGCATTTGCTTGATTGTAAACAGTGCCTTTTGAAGAAGATGACAGGGATCCAAGCATCTGGTTTCTTGACCATAATTATCATGAATCAATGTTTTCCATGTTTAGAAGAATAAATGGTAAGCCATCATTCAATATAGTGTCTGATAAAATGATTTTATGAGTTATATGCACTGATATGCTTGTCAATGTGGTCAGCTAAGGAGCATGTTGTTGGTTGGTATAGCACTGGACCCAAGCTGAGAGAGAATGATCTAAATATTCATGGACTTTTTAATGAGTAAGATTTATGTATCTGTCCGCATAGACGGATGAGTGTTCCTTTTTCTCTATGTTGTTGGGAGTGACATGATGTGCTTTATTCCTTTGTCTAAGGCAGTTGCACATTTAGCTTGTATTGTTGCATCTGGGACTAATGATTTCCAGTATCATGTTGTATGCTCTAAGTCTTTGTGTTTAATTTTTGTTATGGTGCTCCTAATGGTTGTGTGCCTTTTAAGTTTATTTTGTTTGCATTGAATGAAGTATATCTCGTACAATTTTGTAAGATTACTCTGAACAACTCAAAACACTTTACCTCAAGTGTTTGAATCTGAACGTTCTCATCTAGTAATATATTTTCTTTTAAAAAATATGATTCTACTCCCTATGTTTCAATATATGTTTGGTTGAAAGGGCCGCCCTTCTGTCCCATAAAATCTGTTTTGAGCTTGGGCAAAGGTCTGTAGATCTTTTAAGAGTGTTTCAAGTATGCTATTGTTAGTGCAGTCCTTTGTTCAATTTTCAGCTTATACGTAATTCTTATCTTTAGTTTAACATATGTTATACTTTCTTTTCTGCACATGCCTTTCTGTAGACTTGATATATCTATCGGGCATGTGTATTGTCAATATTGTTGTTAGATATCGACTATATGCACTCTTTGACTGCATGCAATCCTCCTATTGCAGCTATGTCCCCACTCCTGTCCTTGTTATTATTGATGTTCAACCAAAGGAGCTTGGAATACCTACTAAAGCTTATTATGCTGTTGAGGAAGTTAAAGAGGTATAATAAAACTGACAATTATTGTGTGCCTGCCGTGCATCCTGATTTATTTCATTCTTTGCTCTCTATATGAGTACACACTATGGTTTGCTTAAGGCGTGATTGAAAATACATGCTTTGTGCTCGTATTGAGAGCAAAGGGACATAAATCAGGATGCAAGACAGGCACACAGTACAGTCTGGACTCTGGAGAGTTATGAATGGCGGAGGATTGTCATTCGGTTGAAGCTCTCTCTGTTATGTGAGGGAATATGGTCTAATGTTTGTGGATGAACTTGCAGAATGCTACTCAAAAAAGCCAGAAAGTTTTTGTGCACGTTCCTTCAGAAATTGCTGCTCATGAAGTTGAAGAAATTGGTACGGTTATCTCCTGAAAATCTACTTTAGGTCTTGGCTCTTGCATTTGCTGCACGTCATTCAATGTGTTTTTTTGTAAATTCAGTATTTTTTCTTTTTGGCTCATGCAATAAATAAAATTTGTGGGCTGTCCCGTTACTCTATAACTGTCATGTTATATTTCTTGTCCATATGCTTCTGACTTAGGTGTCGAGCACTTACTCAGAGATGTGAAAGATACAACTGTCAGCACCCTTGCAACGGAGGTTTTCTTCAAATTTGTACCCCATTGAAGTGTATTGATGGTTGAATGTTGATTTCTAAGCCCAGCCCTTGTATGCCTGTGTTTTGCTTGCAGGTGACTGGGAAGCTTACTGCTTTGAAAGGATTGGATGCACGATTAAAAGAGATCCGAAGCTATCTTGACCTGGTTATTGAAGGGAAACTTCCTTTGAACCATGAGATTCTCTACCATCTTCAGGTATCTTTCTTCTGGTGTGTAATTGGTATGATTTGATTTCCTATGGTGATACTAGATGTGTCATTTGTTTCTTGACATCGGAAATTCACATAACCTTTCACCTCAACTCTCAAGATACACATCCTTGCAAACTAAATACTAACAACTAATTAGATAAGCATCCTTGGTGGGGATCAGGGGAGGGGTTATGTAGAACTTAGAATGTTCTAAGCTATTGATTCATCCTATGAGCTGAAAGGAAATGAATTTGCTTCTCATCTTCAAGTGTTGTCTTAACTAATGCAGGATGTGTTCAACTTACTCCCTAATCTAAATGTGTCTGAGTTGGTTAAAGCTTTTGCAGGTAAACCAGTTGATTCCCAATTCATTATATTCTCACACATTTTTCTAGTTCTTGGCACCAATTTTATGAATTTGACCCATCTCCTTGCAGTGAAAACAAATGATATGATGCTGGTAATATATCTGTCGTCCTTAATCCGAAGTGTGATTGCTCTCCATAATTTGATTAACAACAAGGTAAACTTATATATATCCACAGTACTTTGTTTACCCTTATTGTAGATATTGATTAATGTGTCCTGTGGGTTCAACTAGTTTGTATGCCAATAGCTGAGCGCCATCAAAAGTTACCAGTTTTTGAGTTAATATGTGACAACAAAAATGTTTTCTTGTGTTGCTATGAAAATGCTTGATATCATTACGTTCTCAAATCACTAGGGTATGGTTAACTTGGCATGCTCTGTTGTCTTTTTTATCGAAACAGAACATCATGTTTTATTTGTGTCTATATGCTGGAAAGAAACCCTGGGTACTAACATATTGGTGGATAAAATGGTATCAGATGCTGAACAAAGAACATGAAAAGGCTGAAGATTCAAAGCCAGTGTCTGTTCCCACTGCTGCAGGTAGCTGAATGCGATTGCCAACACTTTCTGTGAGTTATGACCTTAATTCGATACAATCTACCTAGCAGAAGGGTGATGTTAAGATATTCGAAGCAATCTCGATGTTTGGGGTCAAGTGCCTTAGGTATAACATGGAACTTTGCAAAATCAGCACTCTTTGGGAACATGTACTGATATTTCACATAGAAATATCACTTTCTTGGCCTATGTATAACTTTTCTAAGTAGCCTTCCTCATATTGATGTACGAGTTCTGGAGCAAAAGGTACACTTGAAAAGTAGATTTGATTGAACTTCATGATGCTCTTTATTATTTACGATTATATGTAGAATTCTAGTTAATTTTATTTTGATTAAGGTGGTTTGAATTTTTATTTTTATTTTTATATATAATTCTAGTGTGATTTAATACATGGATTGTGGTGGGGTTCTATTCTCCACCTAGGAGTGTTAATGAGCTAGGGTAGTTCGCGAACAGTTCGAGCACGGTTCGGTCAAAATTCGAATCGAATAGGCTCGACTCGAGTTTGAGTTCGGCTCGAATAATTTACAAACCAAGCCAAACGAACACCTTTGAGTTCGGCTCAAAAAAACCCGCGAACAAACTCGTGTTCTATTAATTTACAATACAAGTCTCATATTCTACTTATCATTTGAAATGTATTATACTAGTATTGTATTTGTTTAAACTTTAAAATAGATAAAATAAATATAGAGTCTATGACTATATTTTTCACAGTCCTACCCTATACAATTAATGAATCTCCTTTAAAGTGGTATGAAACGAAGGTTCCGAGACATATATTTCTACATATATTTATTTATTAGTAAATATATTTATTTATTAGTAAATAGGAGTATATAATTATATAAAATATTACTCCAGATCAAATATGACATCTTTATTGGGACAGAGAATGATTTTTTAATTATAAATATAATTTTAAAATTATTTAAATATATAGGTTAAATAAAATATAATTAAATATATGCAATATATTAAATACTCCCTCCGTCCCACCCCAAGTGTCCTGTTACTGTTGGACACGGGAATTAAGGTAGAGTTGGCTTGTGAGTATATAGTGGGGTCCACATAGTTGTTGGAGGGGAAAATTATTTCTATTTATAGAAAGAAGACATTTGTAATGGGACATCTAAAAATAGTAAGTAGGACATTTGGAATGGGACGGAGGGAGTATAATTTCTTTTATAAATTATGTGAGAATGAAATGATACTGTTCGAGCTCCATTCGATTTAATCAAAGCTCGGTCAACGCTCGGCTCGAAGTAGCTCGGTCAATGTTCGGCTCCATCAAAGCTCGGCTCGAATTCTTATAAGCTCAAGCCGAGCTTACCACTATTCGGTCTCGGCTCAGCTCGTTAATACCCCTATGACTCTACCTGGACCTTCATTTTATCACTTTGTAATTTGTGTGGTTTAGACTCCTAAATTTATTGAGCCCCTATCTATTCTCATTATTTCTTTATAATTGGTATGGATTGGGCTATCACATTAGTTTTTTTTTTTTTTTTTTTTTGGGATGAACAGCCTACACAAGCTATAAAATGGGTGGTGGGAGCTCGTGCCAAATTCTCTCACATTAGATATGGAATTACATATTTTTTGTTTCTTGGACTGTAAAAGAGTTTTGTTACATTACCTTAATTTTTTTATTTTTTTATTTTTACTATTTTTTTGCGAAACTCTTACATTACCTTAATTTGTTTTACTTAAACTGCTTTATATCCCAATGTTCGTGCTTTTCCAAACGTGAATCATGGTTTTCTTTTCCGAATTTCACTTGGCACCCAAACTTTTCTGTATGTTTAAAGAATGTGCTATAACCTCTTGAGTCTTTTGCAATTACAAAGATAAACTTTTTGATCCGTTTCTTTACAATTGTCATATTTTCCGGTAAAAAATGGGGGCCGGAGCCGATTTCATTCATCAATATAATTCACTTGGTACATGCCCATGGAATCATGGATCAAAACATCCCAAATAAAATCGGGGGAACGAGTGAGATGCTCGGTGCCAAAAGGGAAAATGTGATCCCGCAACATAAGATCACAAGTTCGAACTTGCACCTTGCAAATTCCAACATACAAGAGAAAAAGTGATAAAAGAAATTGAGAAAGGAGTTACCAGACACATTAGAAACGTAGATGGACAGGCACACTTGATGCTCTTGAATGAGGTGAGCCGTCGGGAGGATCACCCGTGTCCATAGGATCGATATAAGTGTCAGGGACAGTAGATGAAGTGTTCAAAGCTGCTGGAGGTCGGTCACCAAAGCCATCGGGAGGATCACTCGTGTCCATAAGACTTGGTGGATTACTGTATGATGATTTGTATTGAGGGAAGTATGAGAAGAGTAAGCCTTAATTCCGGAGGGCTGGATCCAGTTATTGGAAGATAAAGAGGGATGCTGGTTGGTAGAGGGAGGTTGTTTGGAATTATAAGCTTTTTCAGTTACAATTGTCATATTTCTCTTCTAGGAAAGAATTAAATATTTTAATTACCAAACTCATTACCATCACATCAGACATAAATAAATCAACTGAAAATTCAAATAAAAGAACATTACAATCACATCATATACCTTCCTAATTTACTTTCATTTTAAATACTAATCTATTCTTATATTAAATACTCCTACTAAATATCTCTTTATAAAATAGTGTCCAAAAAAAATGAGACACCTGGAATGGAGTAATAACTTGGAGTTGTGGTGTTCTGGATAGTCCGGACTCTGGTGGGCAAATTTAATTGGGGCCAATAAAGAAAGATGGGCCTGGAGTAGCTTCCAGGCCCAAAATGTAAAACCGCGTGTATTCCAAGCTAGTCTCTAACGGCATTAATTTTTACCTATAAAATGCTCTACTCCTTTCCGACTTATCGTATTCGGTCAATTCTCAATTCCTCCTCTCTCTCTCTCTCTCTCTCTCTGACTCTCTCTCTCAAAAATCAGCAGAATAGGGTTTTTTGTTCTTTGTCTAGAACTTAGGGCTTCTGATCGCTAACAATTTGATGGTCTCCCCCTTCCCTCCTTAATCCTTCATTCAGTATTTCGACATCTTGCTAATTGTGAAGAAAGGGGTAATTATCGGTTCCATTTGCAAGTTTCTTGAATTTTTGGAGCATTTTTTTCTCTTTTTGTTCTTAAAGAAAACAGTTTAAATCAAGAATCTTGTCGTTTTTATTTTTTTATATATATATATATAATATCTCTTTAACAATATTTAATAAAGAAAACGAGTTTTTGCGATTTATTGCTTTCATTTATTTTATTTTATTATTTATTTATTTAATTTTTTGTTTTCTGACTCTTCCGAACAGTGAGTGGGATTCTTAAAACTTGCACACAAGGTTATTCAAGTCACTGAAGATTGCTTTAATTCTTAGAACTTGCACACAAGTATTTCGACATCTTGTTAATTGTGAAGAAAGGGGTAATTATCGGTTCCATTTGCAAGTTTCTTGAATTTTTGAAGCATTTTTTTTTTCTTAAAGAAAACAGTTTAAATCAAGAATCTTGTCATTTCTTTTTTTTTTTTTTTAAAAACTATATCTTTAACAATAATAAATCAAGAAAACGAGTTTTTGCGATTTCTTGCTTTCATTTTTTAATTTAATTTTATTTTTCTTTTCTGACTCTTCCGAACAATTCTGAACAATGAGTGGGATTCTTAAAACTTGCACACAAGGTTATTCAGGTCACTGGACTGGAGGTTTGTTGCTTTAATTCCAGGCACATTTGGTTTTGTGCTAGACTTGGGAACTACCAGAAGTTAAAATCATTTTAACATTCAAATAGTGTTATTTTTTTTGCTCGACTTCAAATAGTGTTATTCATATTTATAAAGATATTATTATGATAATGATTATGATCACATTACCTGATCAACTTTTTATAAGAAGATTATTACACTATCTGATCAACTTTATATAAGAAGGTACTGATAACAGAATTGCAAACACTCTTGTTAATAGTTTTTGTGGGTCATGGGTTGCAGAGGGAAATGACTAATTGTGAGCTTCCTTTTTATGCTCACTCTATTGGATCTTGTGGATGTCTTGAAACTGGATTGATAGATATTGTTTTGGAAATGTTTTGGTCTATAGGTGGGCATTTCCATTTTAATTTTATTTATAGTATGAGTTTTAGTTTTTGATTCTACTAAAATTCCTCGTATAACAGCTGATTCCTTTCTTTAAATTGACTTGTAATTAAATGTCATTTATTTTTGACATATTCAAATTTCAATCATAATAGGGTTAGATGGGAAATTTGGTATGTCACAGGCCGTTCTTTAACTGGGGTTTAGTGCCTGTAAGCAAAGAATACATTGCAAATCATTGAGTGCAATCAAAATGACTATCTTAGCACACTCAAAACTAACTTTGGCCAATGTTGGTGGGATCTAGAAACCCTCTGTCCAAATCGCTGCCCTGTCAATGAAATTGTTGGTCCTTAACTTTACTATGTTTTTTTAAATTCCCCTCCGGTGCTATATGTCACATGTGGAGAAAGCTTTGTTTGCATTGCTTTGTTTATATTTTTTTGGGTAATAACTGTTATAATCTTTTATCCGTAAAATAATAACTATTATAATTATATATGTATATATATTTTTTTCATCTTTCATAATATATACTATTATATTTGAGTATATATATATTTTAAGCATATGATACTCTTCATTATTTTTCTTACTTTACTTTAGCATATTTTTGTTTATTTAGTAAATTAATTGAATGGAATGCGGCATGGGTAGTAGAAGTCCCTTTTCTAGGCTTGGCCTTGCGGATGGTAAGACAATCTTATTTCATGTTCTGGATTGTAGGCAACCAAGGCTTGGCCTTGCGGATTGCAAGACAATCTTGTTTTCATGTTTTGGATTGTAGGGCAACCGATAATGTGCAGCCAGAATATGAAGACTTTACCTATTGCATGATTGTTAATAATATATACATTGTACTGTGACAACTTTTCATTTTACCTTCTGGGAAAATAATTTTAAGTCTCATAGTGCACTCTATTATTGATAGAACTTACTAACGATTTTATGATTTTTGTCCCTATGAGGTGAGATATGGTGGTTAAAGTTAATTTGGTTAACATTTTGACATGACATAGTTGGTAATGTGGGTCCATATTAATGTTCCCCATTTTTAATTGTCCTACTTAGTGTTTTTTGTTAATGTTGTTGTCGTTGTTATTATTATTATTATTATTATTATTATTATTATTATTATTATTAGTACTACTACTACTACTATTATTATTATTATTATATTATTATTATTATTATTATTATTATTATTTATTATCTTTTGGTGATATATGTCACTAGTGGAGAAAGCTTTGTTTGCATTTTTTGGATAATTTATAGTAAATCTTTTTATTTAGTTATTTATTTTGCATCTTTCTTAAATATATATTATATTTGACTAATTATTATTTTTCGCTTTAAGCATATGATATTTTTCATTATTCTTCTCACTTTATTTAAGCATATTTTGTTAAATTAATTGTATCGAATGTGCCTTGGGTAATAGAAGTCCTATTTCTGGGCTTGGCCTTTGTGGATTGCAAAACAATCATGTTTCATGTTTCTGGATTGTAGGCAACCGAGGCTTGGCCTTGTGGATTACAAGACAATCTTGTTACATGTTCTGGATTGTGGATGACCGATAATGCACGACCAGAAATGGAGGCTTTAACTATTGCATATTCGTTATTAATTTTATGAAAGTCTTATTTCACAGTGCACTCTTATTGCAATAATTTTCTTTTATTGTGTTTGAGAAATATCATTGACAAGTATTGCGTATTGTTTGTTTGTTTGTTTGTTTTTTTTTTAGGTGGCTATGACTCTTGGAGCAAACCTGATATCTTGAAGTGTTAATAAAATTATTTTAGTTCATTTTTCATTTATAATACTGTTGTGTATCATATAACATCATGATGTAAATTACACACGGACATTGATATACACTGTAGTTTGACAACGACTTTTCATTTTGCCTTCTTGTAAAAAATCATAAGTCTCATAGGGCACTCTATTTTTGACAATATTATGTTTTTTTTGTCTCCATGAGGCGACATATGACAGTTGAAAAGAATTTGGTCCACATTTTGGCATGATATCTTATAGGCTTTTGTTTTATATAATATATGCTACTAATAAATATGTATTTTAAAATTGTGGCTTTATTAATCTTTGAGCTAGCCTGTTCTTATTATTGTATATGATAGTTAATTCCTATTTATCAATTTATTTACAACTTGACGCCAATTTTTATCAATATAATAGTATCGAGTATTTTTCACTTCAATCACTGTATAGTTAATGTTATGAACTACATATTGTCCGGGCAGCTGATCACAAAATATGACAAGTGCGCCATATATAACATCAAATTGGAGTCCTGTACAGTTTACAAAATTAAGGTTGCAATGCTTTGTAGTATTCTTCTTTTTCTTCTTCATGTAATGTCTTTCGTTGGTGCTTGCATACTCTTCCTAATTACTTGCTTATAAGAGGGTGACAGTTCTATTTTCATGGATGATTCACAGGCCACCATGTGATTCAGCAGTGTGACTGAAGAGCTAAAAATGCTTCTCATATTGACAACTTTTAGTTTTAGATGCTTCCATATTTTGGCATCCTATTCAGGATGTGTGTGTTTACTTGATTGACATTTCTGTTTTCTTTTGTTCACAGCAATGGTGCAAGAATATGTTGTGGGTCTTATGCGTGATTTTTGGACGTTACAGTGAGCTTCTATCTATGTTTAAGTTTTTATCTTTTTTAGCATCATGTTAAATGTCATTTGAGTTAAATGCGAAATGTTATAGTTTATATATTTATTCCGCAGATTCTCTTTTTCTTTTCTGTATTTATTTTTTCCAGACGGATTGATGCATTGGTATCATGCTTTATTGGACCCAATCTTCATAAGGCCAGGAGCAAGAAATGTCAAGGTGTTTCCATACTGCTGTGAGAGAGAACCATGGAGCAAATAACTTCCAGGGAATGAAAGAGTCAATCATGTTTTACGAGATTTGCGATCTTGCCCTTCTCAAATCTATGTGGTGCTGCAAGGCAGTAAACATTTTGATCTATTTCTTGATATACTTTTCCAAAGTTACTTCATGCATTTGAAATCTTAATCTAAAATATTTTTAGTTTACATGATCTTATTTAAACATGCACATACATGCTCTGCCTCTCTCTGTGTGTGTGTGTGTGTGTGTGTATATGTGTACGCGCGTGTGTGTGTGTTTAGATAGAAAATTCTTTTCCCTTCTATCAATATATAAAATTTATGTGTTACTTGAACTACCACAAGAATGAAATGGGTACCTGAAAGGATTGGATGCACGATTATAAGAGATTCAAAGTTATCTACATTGTTATTGAAGGGTAACTTCATTTGAACCATGAAATTCTCTACCTTCTTCAGGTATCATTTGTTTTCAGACATCTGATATTGGCATTACTTATCTTTTACAAGACTAAATAATTACATAAGCATCCCTCAGTCCCTGTGGGGGATCAGGGGATGATGGATTTAGAACTCATAATATTTTGAGCTATTGATTCATCATGCAAGCTGAGATAAAATCATTTTGTTTCTCATCTTTAAGTATTGTCCTAACTAATGCAGGATGTGTTCAACCTAATCTAAATTTTCTGGTTTAGTTTAAAGTTTTTTAGGTAAACCAGGTGATTTCAAATTTCATTTTATTCACTCAAATTTCTTGGTCTTGGCACCAATTTTATAGATTTGACTCATTTCCTTGCAGTGAAAACAAATTATATGATGTGGTAGTATGTGTGTCGTCCTTAATTCGAAGTATGATTGCTCTCCATAATTTAATTGATAACAGAGTAAACATATATTTCGTTTTGGTTGTCCTTAACAGTTAGTTGAATGACTCTATTGTAGATAATGAATTGTTTATCGGTGTTGTTTGGCCTCAAATAGATTGTCCTGTCAATATATGTTTGGTTGGAAGGGCCCACAACCCTTCTGTCCCATAATGTCTGTTTTGAGCTTGGGCAAATGTCTGTAGTTCTTTTAAGAGTGTTTCAGGTATGCATATGTTAGTGCAGTCCTTTGTTCAATTTTCAGCTTATACATAATTCTTATCTATAGTCTAACATATGTTACTTTCTTTTTTGTGCATGCCTTTCTTTAGACTTCATATACCTATCGGGCATGTGTATTGTAAATATTGTTGTTAGATATCTACTATATACACGCTTTGACTGCATGCAATCCTTCTTCTATTGCAGCTATGTCCCCACTCCTGTCCTTGTTATTATTGATGTTCAACCAAAGGAGCTTGGAATACCTACTAAAGCTTATTATGCTGTTGAGGAAGTTAAAGAGGTATAATAAAACTGACAATTATTGTGCCTTGCATCCTGATTTATGCCATTTTGCTCTCTATATGAGTACACACTATGGTTTGCTTAAGGCGTGATTGAAAATACATACTTTGTGTTTGTACTGAGAGCAAAGGGACAGAAATCAGGATGCAAGGCAGGCACACAGTACAGTCTGGACTCTGGAGAGTTATGAATGGCTGAGGATTGTCATTCAGTTGAAGCTCTCTCTGTTATGTGAGGGAGTATGGTCTAATCTTTGTGGATGAACTTGCAGAATGCTACTCAAAAAAGCCAGAAAGTTTTTGTGCACGTTCCTTCAGAAATTGCTGCTCATGAAGTTGAAGAAATTGGTACGGTTATCTCCTGAAAATCTACTTTAGGTCTTGGCTCTTGCATTTGCTGCACGTTTCAATGTCTTTTTGTAAATTCAGTATTTTCTTTTTCTTTTTGGCTCATCCAATAAATAAAATTTGTGGGCTGTCCCATTACTCTATAACTGTCATACGATATATTTCTTGTCCTTATGCTTCTGACTTAGGTGTTGAGAACTTACTCGGAGATGTGAAAAATTTCAACTGTCAGCACCCTTGCAACGGAGGTTTTCTTCAAATTTGTACCCCATTGAAGTGTATTGATGGTCGAATGTTGATTTCTAAGCCCCCAGCCTTTGTATGCCTGTGTATTGTGTGCAGGTGACTGGGAAGCATACAACTTTGAAAGGATCATCGGATGCACATGGTTATTGTAGGGAAACATCCTTTGAACCATGAGATTTTCTACTGTCTTCAGGTATCTTTCTTCTGGTTTAATTGGTATAATTTGATTTCTTATGGTGATACTAGATGTGCCATCTGTTCCATGACATTTGAAATTCACATAACCCGTCACCTCAACTCGTGTTCTATTAATTTACAATACAAGTCTCATATTCTACTTATCATTTGAAATGTATTATACTAGTATTGTATTTGTTTAAACTTTAAAATAGATAAAGTAAATATAGAGTCTATGACTATATTTCTCACAGTCCTACCCTATACAATTAATGAATCTCCTTATAAAGTGGTATGAAACGAAGGTTCCGAGACATATATTTCTACATATATTTATTTATTAGTAAATATATTTATATATGTTGTTTTCATCTTTCATAAATATATTATATTTTAGTGTGTATATATATATATATATATATATATATAAAAGCTTTTAAGCATATGATATTCTTCGTTATTTTTCTCACTTTATTTTAGCATATTTTTGTTTATTTAGTAAATTAATTGAATGGAATGCGGCATGGGTAGTAGAAGTCCCTTTTCTAGGCTTGGCCTTGCGGATGGCAAGACAATCTTATTTCATGTTCTAGATTGTAGGCAACCAAGGCTTGGCCTTGCGGATTGCAAGACAATCTTGTTTCATGGATTGTAGGGCAACCGATAATGTGCAGCCAGAATCTGAAGGCTTTACCTCTTGCATGATCGTTAATAATATATATTGTACTGTGACAACTTCTCATTTTACCTTCTTGGAAAGTAATTTTAAGTTTTATAGTGCACTCTATTATTGATAGAATTTACTAACAATATTATGTTTTTTTGTCCCTATGAGGTGAGATATGAGATATGGTGGTTGAAGTGAATTTGGTTAACATTTTGACATGGCATTGTTGGTAATGTGTGCACATTAATGTTCCCCATTTTTAATTGTCCTACTTAGTGTTTTTTGTTGTTGCTGCTGTTGTTCTTCTTGTTGTTGTTGACATATGTCACTAGTGCAGAAAGCTTTCTTTGGATTTTTTTTGGATAATTTCTAGTATAATCTTTTTATTTATTTATTTTGCATCTTTCTTAAATATATATTATATTTGACTAATTATTATTTTTCGCTTTAAGCATATGATAATTTTTCATTATTTTTCTCACTTTATTTAAGCATATTTTGTTAAATTAATTGATTCGAATGTGGCTTGGGTAATAGAAGTCCTATTTCTGGGCTTGGCCTTTGTGGATTGCAAAACAATCTTGTTTCATGTTTCTGGATTGTAGGCAACCGAGGCTTCAGGTATCTTTCTTTGAACCATGAGATTTTCTACCGTCTTCAGGTATCTTTCTTCTTGTTTAATTGGTATAATTTGATTTCTTATGGTGATACTAGATGTGCCATCTGTTCCATGACATTTGAAATTCACATAACCCGTCACCTCAACTCGTGTTCTATTAATTTACAATACAAGTCTCATATTCTACTTATCATTTGAAATGTATTATACTAGTATTGTATTTGTTTAAACTTTAAAATAGATAAAGTAAATATAGAGTCTATGACTATATTTCTCACAGTCCTACCCTATACAATTAATGTATCTCCTTTTAAAGTGGTATGAAACGAAGGTTCCGAGACATATATTTCTACATATATTTATTTATTAGTAAATATATTTATATATGTTGTTTTCATCTTTCATAAATATATTATATTTTAGTGTATATATATATATATATAAGCTTTTAAGCATATGATATTCTTCGTTATTTTTCTCACTTTATTTTAGCATATTTTTTGTTTATTTAGTAAATTAATTGAATGGAATGCGGCATGGGTAGTAGAAGTCCCTTTTCTAGGCTTGGCCTTGCGGATGGCAAGACAATCTTATTTCATGTTCTAGATTGTAGGCAACCAAGGCTTGGCCTTGCGGATTGCAAGACAATCTTGTTTCATGTTCTGGATTGTAGGGCAACCGATAATGTGCAGCCAGAATCTGAAGGCTTTACCTCTTGCATGATCGTTAATAATATACATTGTACTGTGACAACTTCTCATTTTACCTTATTGGAAAATAATTTTAAGTTTCATAGTGCACTCTATTATTGATAGAATTTACTAACAATATTATGTTTTTTGTCCCTATGAGGTGAGATATGAGATATGGTGGTTGAAGTGAATTTGGTTAACATTTTGACATGGCATTGTTGGTAATGTGTGCACATTAATGTTCCACATTTTTAATTGTCCTACTTAGTGTTTTTTTTTTGTTGTTGCTGTTGTTCTTCTTGTTGT